>SKCR01036288.1:0-68983 GCA_019454045.1 Zanthoxylum bungeanum
TATGCAATGACCTCAACCTATATGGTTTATAGAGTTTATCTGTGTTCGTCATAATTCACGGGTGGGTAAATTATGTACACGAAATTTGATTTCGTGATGGATATGCATGAATCTAGAGAGTCTCACTAATGAAATATACTCGTAGAGCACTAGGGCAACTATTCTGAATAATACTGATTATTTATAAGTCGTATAACGGTTAAACAAAAAAATACATGCGAAGTGACCTAATGGTCATTTCCTAATTAATCTGTATTTGTATTTAATATTTGATATCATTAAATATACATTAATTAATTGTCAAATTATGATATTTAACTTATATCATTAATATGTATTTGAGATATTTAATGTAAATATAATACATATATTTAAGATATTTGTATTTAATTATTTAATTATTTAATTGTTAAATAATTAAATTAATTAAAATAATAAATATCTTTTGTTATGATTATGATTAGGAAATTGCATGATTTGATTGGTTCACTTATTAGGTTTACTTTATGATAAAGGTTATCATTTGATACAAGTAAACTAAAAAAAGCATTTTACCATTTAATGTTTTGAAATAAAAATTAAAATATCATGATATTTTTCTTCAAGCTTCAGCCAAGTGGTGTTAAACAAAAAGGGTTTTGTTTTCATTTGGTTTTAATAATAAGAAGTTTCCAAAAATCAGTTACAAAGAAAGTTGAGAGAAAGTTGAAGAACAAAAGAAAGAAAAGCTTTGAAAATTTGGTTTTTGTAAATCTTTCTTAAACTTTTTCAACTAAGAAAATGTTTCTAATATTCTTAGCTTCAATTTGTGTTGCTAGGATATTGTTTCTATTATTTTGGTCTATAAATGGTTGGAAATTGTTTGAAAGGTGCTTGCATGTTTGATGAACAAAGTGAGCTTGAAATAAGTTCTTAAGCTCTCTTTTGATTAATCAGTAATTAAGTTGTCATTCTAGAGTTGCTAAGCTACTCATTGATGACCTAAAATTGTTCTTGAGTTGTTTCATGGTGGTGAGACTTGCTTGGTGTGGTAAAGATTGGATTAAAGTGTTGAATTTAATTAATTTGGTTTAATTTAGTCATTTGGACAATTTGAAAAAATTAGGGTTTATAACCCTTTTCAAATTTGGGGTTTTTCATATATGTGATGTAATATGATGAATATTAAATTTTGGATTGATTAGATTTGATCTTGACTTGTTTTTAACAAAAATTGACCAAATTGCAAAACCTGAAAAATCCGGGGCTGTTCGACAATTTCAAAAAAAATTAGGATTTTATTGCAATTTATATTTTGATGTGTAGGACATGTTGGAAATCATTTTAGAACTAATTTGGAATCATATAAAATTGTATTTGACAATTTGAGAACTAAAATGAACAAAATGTAAAGTTTAGGGGTTAAACGGTATTTTTCAAGAAATATGATTTCTTGAATTAAATTTCAATTTTTAAGTATTGGGTAATTAAATAAATAAGTTTATTTAATTGATCCAAGAAAAATTATCGAAATCGGAAAATATTGATTTTCCGCGTTCCGCTGCGTTACCAGATATTCCCCATAAGACCCCAACACGAACATCTAGAGGTCATACTATGAAAGGTTTCTGACATACATGACATCAAAGTGTGGAGGATCTCACACAAAATCAATGTTATCATATAGTCAAATGATCACATATGCTACTCGACTCGAGGAGATTCCTATTGACGGTGGTGTGTACTTCAAACTATTAGGAATCACCTGTGAGCCATTCAATATTCGGTCCAACCAATACTCACACGTCTATACGAGCTTCCAAAGCTCATGGTACATCGGGTTAAACCATTGGAACTCCAATTCCAATATATGAGATGTGCTAGTCTTCTATGTTATAGGAATTCGACTGTATTCCAAAACCAACGACTATTAATATTTACTTTAAAAATAGTTTACAATAGTAATAATTATCCCAATGTCAGATCACCTAATGTCAAGTACTACTGCATGACTATTCTAAGGTCGATGTCATTCTTAGCATATTTATACATCAATATAATATTCATAATGACAATGCCATTAATAAGGTATGAAATGAAAATATAGTTATTTTATTAACAAATAATAAAATACATAATACATTATTCGGATTGGCGTTCAAAGTATCAAATCCAACATATTTCCCCCATGTCGTTTGCCTCTCGTAGAGAGAGTTACAGGTGTATAGCACAAGCAAGGTCCACGAGCTTTCGTGGCATTTGTAGCATCATGATTTTCCTAACATGGGGAGGAATAATGCCCCCATGGCGATAAACATCTCTTTTTGAATCCATATGAGTATAGCACAGGGAAAGATAGAAGGCCTCAGTGGCGTTTGCAAACTCGGGGTTTGCCTAACATGAGGGGAAATTCCCCCATTGTGTTTTCTGCCCCTGATCCTTAACTCGGTTCGTCGAGACTTTTGTACTGTAAGATTTAGAATTATTATTTTAAGTAGCATGGGATATGACGCTGTCTCAATTCCCTTGATATTTTTGGGTCGGTGCGAAGTGTGTGATACGCCACGCCCGTTACACTTGTCGTTTTTATTTTTGTTTTTGTATGACTTGGTATGGGACGCCATTACCAGTTCTCAAAAGGATGGCTTAAGGTTGAATATCTTTCATCGAAGTTTTTGGATTATGGTGGTTATTGCTCAGATCTAGTGGGGTGGATATGAGATCCTTAGAATAATTTAAGATGTATTTTTTAAATAATTTAATGAAATATTATATTTCTACGAAGTGTATAGGAAAAAACTAAGACTGAATCGAAATCCGAAAACTCAACACGCCCACCGTGTGCAACGCGCGCACAGTGAGAACTGATCAATTTTTTTTTTTTTTTTTTTGCATTAAGGTTTTCATTCATCACTCTTGGCTACTAGATGAACAAGTTATGCTCCAATTTATTTATTGGTAACTTAAATTTTTTATTTAAAATTTTTTACACAAATTTTAAGATCAGGCATTGTTTTGCTAATTGACCCCATCACCTTTTTGTCAAAATATTTAAGCAATAAACAAAATATAAGAGTTTTATTTTTGTTAATCATTATATTTTTAAAAATATTTAATGAGATTTATCAAAAACCCAATCTAATATAACACTTTTAAGTGTTTTCAAGATATTAAAGCCGCTACATTGGACTACGACCCACAAAAAATATTTTTTTTCCATTTAAAGTAAATACTTATTAAAACATCGTATATAATGTATAAAGTTCCTTTCCTACTCCAAAAATGGTAAAAATAACGAAGTTCGCTTCTAAACAGTGCAGGCTTGAAGGTGGTTCCGTCACTGTTTAGAAGCGAAGATAAAAATTGATAGAGAGATAAAATTTGGTAGTGTATTGTATTTTTTGGGTAAATGATTCTCAATGTTTAGGGAAATAGATATAAAACCTTTAATATTTTAGAAAAAGAAATCAAACAACATATTTTTTAATATATTTGATTTGTTTTCAAGTTAAATGATTAATATTGGCCATTTATATAAGAATGACTACACGTGAGAATGTATAATAAATATATTATATTATATTATATTATATTTTTCATTCAAAATAATAAAAATTACTAATGAAATAGGGTTTATATATCTTTTTTAAAATATTGGGAGATTTTATGTTTTTTTTTTTAAACGTTGGGAATTCAAGTGTCATGTTTTCATTTTTTATAGTATTCCTTTTATTCTTTAACCGAATTATTGTTGTTGTTGTTGTTATTATTATTATTATTATTATTATTATTATTATTATTATTATTATATTAATGAATTCGTCAACTTCTTTGGAATTCACTACAAAAAAGGGTCTTTAGCGTCGAAATTTTTCGACGCTAAAGTACAAATTTTTGACGCTAAAGGTTATTAGCGTCGAAAATTTTCGACGCTAATTTTCGACGTTAAAACTTGGACGAGAAAGACAATTAGCGTCGAAATAAAAAATTTCGACGCTAAAGTACAATATTTTGCGTCAAAAATATTTCGACGTTGAAACATGTATTTGGCGACGAATAATTTCGACGCCAAAAAGTTGACCTTTAGCGTCGAAATATTCGACGCTAAATGTTATATATTATTAAAAAATATATATCATTTATTACCTTTAGCGTCGAATATTTCGACGCTAAAAGGTATAAGAATATTATTATTACAAATTAATCTCAAACTAATTTCATTACAAAAGTAATTAAATTTGATATAAAAATTATTACAAATTTGTTACTAAAAATTTATAATAATGACATTTTTATTGATATAAAACTAAAATTACAAATTTTATCACAATAACAAAATATAAAATGATATTTTTATTGATATAAAACTAAAATTACAAATTTTATCACAATAACAAAATATAAAATGATAAAATACAATTTTCCATCTTCACTTTCATTTTCTTCATTATCATCATTTTCACCATTTCTTCATCTTCATATTCCCCTACAAAAATAAATAAATAAATATTAGATGTGAATATAAAATACAAATTAAACAAAACAAACAAACAAAACATTTAAGGAAAATAAATTTAGAGAGGAAATAAGAGTATGAGAGAAAGAAAGTGATAATAGAAGAAATGAAAGAGCAAATGAATTTATAGGAAAAAAAAACCTTTAGCGACGAAAAGGATTTCGTCGCTAAAAATCCTCAAATAGCGGGAATTTTTTCCGCCAAAATTTTGATCTTTAGCGTCGAAATATTTGACTTTTAGCGTCGAATATTCGTCGCTAAATGTCAAAATTTAAATTTAAATTTATTAGGCGGTAAATTCAATTTTTTTAAGGGGAATTCGAAAATTTTAAAATTAACCTTTAGCGTCGAAATTTAGATTCGACGCTACAGGTTGTACCTTTAGCGTCCAAATAATATTTCGACGCTAAAGGTTCATCATTTAGCGTCTAAATAATTTTTTGTCGCTAAATGATGGAACATTTAGCGTCGAAATAGAAATTCGACGCTAAATCATCAATCCTTTGGCGTCAAATAATTATTTCGACACTAAAAGATAAACCTTTAGCGACGAATCTAATTTCGACGCTAAAGAGTTTATTGGCGTCGAAAATAATTTCGACGCTAAATGTTTGGACGCTAAAGGTCTATTTTGTTGTAGTGATTATGAAGACAATAACAGTTGAGGGGGCAGTCCGGTCAAATCCTTCAAATTTCATACAATGACAAGTAACTAACTTTATTTTTATTTTTATTTTTTTATCATGGTCTCTTAAGTCGAAGTAAAATTATAAATGATTCGACTGTTATATCCTTGAAATTAGTCTATCATGGGAATTATTATTTTTAACATATACTAGATGAGTATATGCGCTTTACTGTGATTATAAAAAATGAACATTAAAATTAAAAAATATATTCTCAAGTTATTCGTGGGTATACCATAGAATACATTAGATAAATATTACGTAAATAATGATAAGTAAAGGAAAAAACAAAATGAAAAGGGGAGAAAATTTCTTATTTGTTTTCTCTCAAAATGAAAAATATATATTTCATAGTATTGTATATATATATATATTTATAGTGATAACAATAATAAATCAATCATATTTAACTCAAATCACTAATAGCATTAGAAAATTCATTCACATATCATATAAATGATAAATATATTCATTAAATTAAGTTTATTTACCTATAAATACATTCATTAAATCAAGTTTATTCAACTCCAAAAAATGACAAATACATTCATTAGATCAAGTTCATTCACATATTAAATGTACATTCACCTCCTAAAAATGAGAAATATATTCATTAAATCAAAATCATTCACTTATTAAATGCATATTCACCTCTTAGAAATGATAAATACATTCATTAAATTAAGTTCATTCACTTACTAAATACACTAAATATTTCAAAGTTTCAAAATATTCTCACCATCATCTACATTACCAAGTGACCGTAGTGCCAAGTTGCAGCACCACTGCAGTGTCAAGTGACAAATACATCATGATTAATTATTACAGTTTTTTTATCATTATTCAAATACTTAAAAATTATGTTTTAACCCAAATATAATAGGTCAAATCACAATATCAAATATTCTTTTATTTGAAGTTAAAATTTCTAGGGAGATAGGAAATTAAAATCAATTTAAGCTTTATCCTCCCTTATATTTTTTAAAAATTTAATAAAATAAAATAAAAATCAGGAATCTAAGTATCTGACGATAGGGACCGCATAAAATATACAAATGGGTGGCTTTTTTTTTTTTTACTAAAATATAGGGGCTTTAATGTATTAATTATCCTTGAGCAATCAAATATAACAATTATTCATTTATTTATTTAATGTATAACATGTGTAATTATATTAAATATAACTATTATTTATTTAATAAATAACATATGTATGTGTAGCTATTGATAAGGGATGGCATAGATATAAATATGATGAGTAGACCCGGTTAAGATCCCGGTTCGGAATCAAAACTAAATCGGAACCGAAATCGGATGGAATCATAAGGTTATAGTTTCATCCGGTTCTAGTTCCAAAATCGGAACCGAACTAGGTTCAATTCAATTTCGATTCGGTTCGGTTCAGAACCGGAACAAAATCATCTTTTTCCCCCTTTTTTTCTAAAACTAAATGATTAAATTGGAAACGAGCTGATTTTTTATGATTTGGACCGGTTCTAAATTTCCAAAAAAAAAATTGGAACTGTAACCGAATTGATTTTGAATCGGTTCGGTTACGATTCTAGCTTTCTAGAATCGTAAATCGGACGGTTCGATTTGGCTCCAGAATTGAACCGAACCGTTGACTATGTCTACTGACAATGACCAATGCATGCAAGCCAAAATATACACTTCAAAAATTAATTTAAACATTAAATGTGAGTATTATTGCACCGTATTCTTTCAACTAATATTCTATTTAATATAATTTAATATAACTTTTTATATTTGTTGACAACTTGACATGTTTTGCTCTTTTTTCATGTCATTTCCAAGAAAAAAAAGCAGATGCTGTCTTAATTTTATGACGGGCTTGTATGGGAGAAAATTTTATATGGGATAAATCTTATAAGATTGTCTAATTATTGAGTATCGTGTGTCGTAATTTAAAAGTAATCAAGATACGTCATAATTATTGATTAGAATGATCTTATGGGACGGTTTATATAAAATCTTCTCCTTATATGGTGTTCACTGTTAATCACTTCCTCAAACCCATAAATGTTTGGAAATAAAATTATATATTTTCAAAATCATATCTAATAGACACAAAAACTATAGTAGTGTGTAAAGGAATTTATTGTTTGATTTTGTTATTAATATTTTTGTCTGTGTAATCTTTTAAACTATAGTAATGTTATTTTCAAGCAGGAAAGATTGACATTGCCCTATATATTTAATATTTCATATAATTTTTTCTTCACTTCTAAGATGTGATGAATTAAGTAAATAACATCTATTAAATATCAATTAGCATATATTTCTGGGATAAGAGACCTTCTAGGTCAAAAAATATCAACTAGATGGGATCATGAAACATCTGATAAAGAATTATCAGGGCCATATTCCATGTATCATGAACCTCCAACAATCAATGTGTGTGGTGAGATGGTAGGTCAAAGTATATGGAACCAATCCTGTAACAATTAAGTTGAATGCCTAATAAAATTCTGATATTTGGTGAAATTAAACGAAATTCATCTGATATTTTAAAATTAAGTGAAACCTTCATACACATTGAATTTTGTTATAAATATTTTAGTTCTTATGGTAAACTATGAGATATGGATAAAAATCGGGACATCTTATTATGAACCTCATTTGATATGTTAAAATTAAATGAAACCTTCCTATACATGGGATTTTGTTATAAATTCAATGATATTTGATGAATTAAACTAAAATCATCTGATATTTTAAAACTAAGGGGAACCTCCATACACATGGGGTTTTGCTATAAATATTTTAGTTCACATTGTAAACTATGAGGTAGGGATGAAAATTAATATATCTTGTCCCGAACTGGTCTTGTATCGTCTCGTCTCGTCTTGATTGTGATGCCCACCATCGAATACTAATACAATGATATTTGGTTAAACACTACAAGAAAACTATAAATTACCGACCTAATATTCAGTCGGTAATAACAAAAATTGTGTCGGTAAATAAGATTATTGACTGATCGATACCGATCGAATTTTTTCGATCGGTATTTGACTCGTCGATAATAAATTACTGATCGAAATAGGGTCGGTCGGTAAAATTACCCACCGAACTTTAGTTGGTCGATAAAATCTAATATTTTATTTTTTGAAGAAACATTTGACCTCAAAATTGAATGTGTAGCATAATTGCTATTATGGTATGACATGTTTTTTTTTATTATAATATGTAAAGAATATATATGTGTGTGAGATGATGATGATGATAATAATAATAATATATAATGTGTATATATAAGGTAAAATAATAATAATATATATTATTTTTTAATTTTTTAATTTTAATTTTGTTTTTATATTTACCTACCGAATTTCATTTCGGTCGGTATTTTATTTATTTTTAATTTTTAATTTTAATTTTGTTTTTATTTTTACCGACCGAATATCATTTCGGTCGGGAATTTCTGTAATTTTACCGACTGAATCTCTATTCGGTCGGTATTTAGTTTATTTTTTATTTTTTTACTAACCGAATATTCGGTCGGTAATTGTTCGCGTCATAAAATGGTGCCAAATTAATGTTTCACATTGTATTTACTAATTGAATATCGATCAAATATTCGGTCAGTAATATTTCAGTCGGTAATAGTCAGAATATTTTTTGTCCTTTTCGGTCGGTATTCAGTCGGTAATTTTAAAAATTTACCGACCTAAAATATTCGGTCGGTAATTTCATATTTTCTTATAATGTCATCTGATATTTTAAAACTAAGCGAAACCTTCATATACATAGGATTTTGCTATAAATATTTTAGTTCTTGTTGTAAACTATGAGGTAGGGATGGAAATCATGATATATTGTCCCAAACCGGTCTCGTCTCTCCCCGATTTTGATGCCCACCATCAAATTGACCCATTTTGTTAAACGAATATATTTTTTTTCCCAAATCTATAATCGCTTTAAAGTGAATAAATTCAAACGAATAAATAAATCTCAACCCAAATTCCCTCCCTACATAAAATATACAAATTATGTTGTAATTTTTGGTTTTACTAAAATATAGGTGCTTAAATGTTATTATTCCTGACCAATCAAAACTTGTTTATAAAGGAATTAAAAAAACATTTGGGGATTGGGTTTGAAGATATTATTTTTGGACAGACTAAATCCGACTATGTAGGTGGTAGAAATTGAATAAAGGAAGTGTGGAGGGATTAAGGGATAAAACAGGGTAAGTTTGGAGAAGATATGGGTCATTGTGGGAAGGGAATTAGATTGAGATTTGGTTTGATGCGTTGAATGAGTATTATTGTATGGTTGATATGGTACCATTAATTAATAAGCATATAATTTTTTTGAAATCGTTGGAAACCACACCGTTAAATCACTCATTCTGAGCTTAAGCGGAGCAGGTAAAACCTCCGACTATCCCTGACTCTTACAAGAAATGCATTCCTTGGATTCGAACTCAAGACATCAATGTGAGATCCTGAATCATACACCACTAAGTCACGCCATTTGGGGATTAATAAGTATATAACATATATAGTTATATATATATATATAATATATATATATATATATATATATATATATATATATCATTTATTTAATTAATTTTTAATATTTTGACATGCGAGATAATATTTTATTGGATGAATATATAAGTTACATGATACTAATTTTTTCATATCAGAATTTTTATGATCGATGGTAAGGAGGTATTTGGATATTGGTGAATTAATTGCTGAGTATGGAAAGCAATAAATGGATTGGGAAAGTGTAAGAATGGTAGAAAATTAGTTAGGGAGGAAGATGAAAGTGGAGATTCGGAGGTGATGGAGTTAATAGTAATTAGTACACCAACTCTAAGTTTATAGAATTTTATTGACTATACCAATAATAATTATATTTGCAGAGAAATGTTTTTTTTTTAACCATGTCGTAAGAAAGATTAAATGGTTTGAATATGTTATCTATCAAATGAATAAATTTTAAGTGATATTTCTTTTGCAATTAATATTTATCAAGATAAAACAGGAAAAAGAAAATTATTATCAAAATGATATTATTATGATGACAATAAAAAATAAAGAAAAAAATGCCCTATTAATCCTTATTTTTCATAACCACCCATTAAGTCTCTGACTTTTGCCTATGAAGTCTCTATTGTTTAAACAATAAAGAATTATTTTTGTGTTTTCATGATGATTTTGTCTATATTTTGTCCTCACTTATTCTCTATTATTACTTAGGAGGTGATAAAATGAATTAACGAATCGAATTTGTATCGAATCCTAAACAAATCGAATCAAAATGTGATGGATTCGTTTTCGATTCGTTTAGTCATGATATTATTCAATAACATAATTTACCATAATTTATTTACATTAATTTTTCATAAATATATACATATGAAAAATATAATTAATATATTTACTAAAAATAACTCATCAAATATCGACAATATTATATTTTTCTATGGTCATTAGCCATAATTTCTCGAATCTTAATTGAAAACTAATATTAACCAGTAAAATAAAATAATAAAACGAATCTTAAACAAATAAACGAATCAATAAACTTAAATTCGTAAACGAATCGAATCGACCCATTTATTAAACGAATCCATTTTTTCAAACCAGTATTCACTTTAAAGCGAATCGGATCGAATTAAACAAATAAACGAATCCTAACCCAAATTACCACCCTTAATATTATTACTCATATAGGTATTTTTGCAAGGGTAAATTTTAACCAACCCCCAAATGTTTCGACATGCTTCGCCACAGCCCCCACCGTATTGAAAATCTCAAAAAGAAACCTTCTTTTTTCATAAATCATAAGGAGAAGGGAATAAGAAGCATTTGATTTCAAATGACTAAACTAATTGGCAAAACTTATGAATGGAAGAAACTAGGAGTCTCCCCCTTATACCAGTAATCTTTACAGTAACAGCTACTCCACATATATTATATTTCTCAGACAAATATAATTAGCCTTGTATCTATCTTATTACCACAGATTACAAAAGAATATAACAACCATACAACTTAACTTGTGCCAATATCATCAATCAATCTATCGCCAATATCCCTGAGCTATCACCGGGATCCTTACCTTGTGCCCTCGACTACCTTTCATGCAAATTTCCCCGAAACTGTATGTGCCAGTCACTGATCTAACAGTGAGAGTCACGGTGAACTTCCGTGAAGCACCCGGTTTCAGAGTCATGGCTGGAGGGTTGACTTCGATGGCGACAGCTGGCTGCATCCTGGCGGAGATCGTGTAGGTTTCTTCTTCAGCGACATTTGTGACTGTTCGAGTAACTACTTGAGTCTTCACAAGATGAGAGACTGTGAGTGATGGAGTATTGAAATTTGACGGGTGGCCCATTGAGTAGTTGCAGGGTTTGTTTGTGTAGTTCCTTATCTCATGACTGTCGATGCCAGGTGTTGTGCACAAGAACCCCAAATAATCCTCGTAACCTGCCAAACATAAGTTTCGAGATGTTAGGACGAGAATAGAAGCTCGTATATCAATTTTAGTAAAAGCTGTCGTGCCACCAAACTTAGCAGGTCAAGTCTCCCAGGTGCTAAGGAGTGGTCTAAGAAGAAAATACGCGCATAAAGGAAGAGAGATTAAACCTGCATCAAATACGAGTCCGGGATCCAAGGCAGCTCTTGGATTGACATGGCCACTCCCGTAGTCAAATGGTGTAGCTTTAATCAGCTTCGTGGCTTCTGTTTCAGAATATTGTTGTGCCTGAAGAGGCCTACTTGCTCTGTCCAGGTTTGTTGATGTGGTCATCAAAGCTGATTTTATAGCAGCCGGGCTCCAATTAGGATGCTTCTGCTTCAGAAGAGCAGCTATCCCAGCTATATGTGGTGCAGCCATGCTGGTTCCAGATATCAAGGCAAATTCTTCTCCTGCTCAAAGCAAACAGCTGCTGAGAATGCAAGCATTTTCACTTTCTTTAAGAGTGAAATTATTTTCATATTCCGCTCTCACAAACACGCTCTTTTAAGTGTGTGTGTTTAATAGCCGTGAAGACAACTTAGAATTGCACAATCTTACCCATGAAATTGGCTTCATCTGTTCCATTTGGAGACCAAGCAGCCCAAATGAGAGAGCCAGGAGCCAGAATGTCTGGCTTGAGGAGATCTGCATCTTGGAAGCTGAAATCTTTTATATTGGGCCCTCGAGCAGAGAATAATGCCACCTGTGGTGCCGATTTATGGAAAATAGGTATCAAACCATCCCCAATGGTACCTGTAGCTTTAAAACTCTTCACTCGTCCGGTCCAGTCTCTGGTTGTTGAGACATTGTAGTAGTCTATAAGATCCTAAAATAAAGATGCCCAAGCACCAAACACATAAGAATCGGAACAAGCCAGAGCAAACAAATGAACAAAAGGCCAGGAGTGGCGGATGGGGGATGGTGCGGGAAGCCATGACAAAAGGAGAAACATAGGAGTACAACAGAGCAAAAACTTAGGATACGGAATAGTTGTTACCGTGAGTACAAATGAGGCATGCCGAAAGTGAATTGAATAAAGGAGGACTAGTAATATAATTAATGCTCGTTTTTAGTCCTTATATTTCTTTTCTTGTTCCAATTTACATTTCACAATATACAAACTCATGCTTGCCTCATGCATATTTGATCAACACTCAATAGTAACTTCATGGCACAATCTTCGGTACTGGATATATATGCCACATGGAAGAGGTAAACACTTAGAAATGGTATTGATGCGGATAAAACATTACCAACATTAAGGGAATAGTGCAGACTTTGCCTGTCTTGTAATTGATAGTCATCAACATCAAAATATATATAAAAATGAGAAGAGTTCGGTTAATTACCATTGACTTGGTCACATCCGTGATAAGTATCCCAGGAATACCAACTGGAACAGGATCAAATTTTGTTCCCGGAGAAACATTCTCCACAACAAGAACAAATCCAGCTGCGCCAAGGCTATTGGCTGTTTCTGAAACTTTCTTGATGGAAGCAGTACCAGCAACAAAATTGAAGGAATAGCCGCAAATTAGAATGTTACCCTCAACCAAGTTCTTGTTTAGCACTTCTGGTCTCTGGCAGTCAGAGGGGCTGTACTTTGTTACTGAAGAATCTAGAAGAACATCATTTGCAGCAACCAAGGTAAACGTTCGATTTCCATGAGTAGCAGCTGCAGTAATCCATGAAAAGTACCAGCATTAGATAGGAAGATCTTTAAGTAAAAATTATGATCCCTAGCAGACAACTAACTGCAAGTATTCAACAACCATCTATTACATTCTTAAATGTGCATATTTGTGAGTTTGTGGTGTGGATAAACGAAGCAAGGAAATTGAAACTATCAACAAAAGGACACCCATGAAATCACCAAAAGATGGATGGGGTATCAAACAGCTCAACCAATTCGACACAGATTGGAAACTAAGGAGGTTATATTCGATGTGTTTGGCAGTTAGATCTTTTACCTTCAATGAATCTATCGAGAGAGAGGAAAACAAAAAAGCAAAAAGCTGAAAAGAACAATGTTCAAGGAATTTCTTGTATCTATTGTAAGATTACTGATAGGCTTGAATGTCTACTATATATCTAGAATGGGTTTCTAAAAATAAGTCTCAGCCAGCATCAGCTCAGTACACGTCAATGATGCTCTGCCGATATCTCCATTTTTCAGTCTCCATCAACAAGTTGACGAGATTTACATTTTCATGAACAATTTTGAGATGCCATCTTTTTCATTTTATTACATAACAGTCTTCTGCAGGTTTAGGAATGCATCTTTCCAATGGGTTCATAAGAAACAAATTGTGATGAAGATAAAACTTACGAGACAACCCAATTCCAGCTAAGATTTTTCCATTGCCCAGGTTCAGATGATTTTTGTATCTGCGGTCATCAATTGCAGCTGCTACAGATGTTATCCATGGACTATAGGATACCAAAGTTTTGGGGAAAGGACCTCCATTTCCAGCTGCCTGTGCAACAAATACACCTGCTTTCACAGCTGCAAGAAGTGTAGCATCAAAAGGATTTAAAAATGTGATCTTGGTGGTTGCTGGAGGACTATTTGGACCTAGGGAGAGGCTAAGTATATCCACTCCATCATGAACAGCCTGTCAAAAGACGTTTCTCAAATAAAAATTAATGCTCAAAGATATAACCACCAATAAAGACAACCAAAGAGAATGTGAGACTCATTGGTAAAGATGTACTAGGATATATTATATTCATAGCAGGAATGCAACAACCAGTTACCACTCAACGTAGAAATTTATTTTTCCCCCATCTTGAGCATTATTAAAGCAAGACAGGTCTCTCATTTTGAGAGAGAAGATATAAATGAGCTGAAAAGATTTTCCCTTAGGGAGTCAAACAAAAAGGCAATGTTATAAAAAAACGCTAGGCGCTAGTCGGGCGGTGAGGGAGCGCCTAGGCCTTATAGGCGGGGCCTAGAGACGGACGGACGGACTAGGTGGTGCTAGACGGTTTTATTATTTTATTCAAAAAAAATTAATTATTTTTGTAATTATGTAACGGATTATTGAAAAAAATTATATTCATGTCATCTTTCTTTATTTGAAAAAAATATATTCGTGTCATCTTTCTTATCTTGTGCAATTTACAATAGCGTTATACCTTGGAACAACCCATAAATAAGTGAACAATACATGATCAAAAGCAAAAAAGTTTGTTATTGAAAAAAGTATAAAAAACAATTACTTTAACTGATCACTTCAATAATCACACTCAAATCTCAAATCAGCCAACAAATAACAATTATTTTAATTGATCAATTCCATAATTATATTTGATCAATTTAGTAATTACAACAAGCCTTATTTGATCAAGTCGGTGTCTTATATTTGTGATTTTATGATAAAATAAAATAGAAAAATGGATCTGGATTAGATATCATACCAATAACTCAATTTTTTTACCTGCCCTCCTAGACCCGCCTAGAACCTGCCTAGACCCGCCTAGAACCCGCCTAGAACTTGCCTAGACCCGTAGACCGCCTAGATGACCGATTTTCTCCATATTCGGGACGAGCTAGGGCAGCCTAGGCAGCTGCCTAGCCCGATTTTTAGAACACTGCAAAAAAGAGAAGCAGGATGACTTGTCTATGTAATATAGACAACATGAGGTTACGGAGAAAATATCTAACCTAGAAACTGTTACTCAAGTGTCAATATGGAGTCTATCTACCGTAGGAACATCTTGTCTATCAAAAAATCGGAATGTATTTTAAATGCGTTGATGGTGTAAAGTAAGGGAATATGAATGAAGCTATATAGTATAAATATTTTATTTCTTATGTGCAGTCTGCTATGAATGATAACACACCTGATCAATTGCAGCAACCACATCAGCTACAAAGCCACCAAAAAGCCTGTAGAGTGCCTTGTACACAGCAACTCTGAGCAAATAATTTTACTTTTCAGAAATCTCTTAACAAAGAAAAGACTATACTAGAACATCTGATTGCATTATTGCTATAATTCCATTACAAGACTTTAATCCCCACCTGGCACGGGGAGCCATCCCACTTGCTTTTCCAAATTCATGGCCATGCATTTTTACTGGAACACCATTATTTCCAGCCGCAATTGCTGCTGTATGACTGTCATCAAAAAGCACAAAAAGAAGTGTAAAAGAGACATTAAATTTGACACACTGCATTCTTAAATATAACAAGAATAGAGCCTAATCATACTGCATTCAAAAGTTCAATCAAAAGATTCTTTATAGCAGTCAGAGGAATAGAAATGGCCTCATTGATCATACTACAGTCAGTAATCAGATTACCTTTTACTTCCGACTTAAGACTTACAAAAAGTCTTGGGAATAATAAGAAAATGGAAAATTTTATACACAACTTCATGGCATAACATTTCAGGAAGAAATGCAAATGGTAGCATGAGATATCATTTGATGTTGATATTCAAGAATGATGTGGTAACTACCTTCCATGTCCATCACCATCCATGGGAGAAGCAAAATCAACAGCAGGATTGAATGCCCGAGCTGCTATTGCAGCCTCTGCAAAATGTTGGGCACCAATAATCTTCCCATTGCAGAAGTTTCTTTTAGTATCAGGATCAACTTCACATTTTCCCCTGTACTTGGGGACAGGCCCATACGGGTCAGTGTCGTGGCTAGCAAAGCTTGGATGGAGGGGATAAATTCCAGAATCTACAAATCCTATCACAATGTCTTCACCAGCCCTGTCAAATCCACCTCCTGTAGGCCATACTCCAGTAGGTAGCCCCAGAAACTGGGGGGTATGTGTTGTAAGTCTCCTCACCTTCCAATCTCTTTCCACAGATTTTACACCAGGGGCACGTTTTAGGGTTTCTGCCTACTAATATAGTGTTAGAGTGTCAAAGGAATGAGAATGCCAAATGAATAAATATTAAAAAAAAAAAATCATAACTGTTTATTATTAAAGTAAGGATCGAATAGGAAGCACAAGAATAATAATCTTTCACAGCTTTCACCTGCTCAGGGGTAATGTGAACTGCAAAGCCATTTATAAGGTGTTTATAGCTGTACAGCTTTTTGTAAGTACCACGCTCAAACAGCAGCCCAAGAAGCATGTCATGTTTCTTTTCAAGATGACGGGCATAGGATGTGACCAATTCACTGAAAGAATCACCAATGCTGAGAGAGTAAGTAATGAAGCACAAGTGTTTTTATAATCATTGCACTTGTTTATTTCTAGAGGATAATTAAGATCACACATGTTAAGGATGTACCAGATGATCAGATATAAGACATTAAGAAGAAAATAACTTCCCACAGAATAAGAAACTTAATAATCTGACTAAGAAATATAGCTAGTGAGTGTGGAGTTAGAACATCCATATTTTCAAATATGCATTTTAAATATTTAAATTCCGACATGCATAAAGAGTAAAAAAAATTTTAGCATAAGCATAGCATTATTCCTCATATTTAGCAGAGCAAAGAAAAAATTTCCTCTGCTTTCCCAAGAAACAGTCTCCACTTTCACCGGACCGGAATCAATTGAAAGTGGAAAAATTTGCAACGCCACAATTATAAAATTGAACAAGCGTCACAAGATAAACAAAGACTTCAACAAAAGGCGCTATGCCTTTCGCAGTCTGAATATATTTCTATTACTACTCCCGAAGCATGTGGTAACTTACAGAATGTGCAAATCAAAGTTGTATATTATAGTCCCTGAAACACGTGTTTACTTTTTAATCATCACCATAATTTTACAATAAAATGGCAATAACTCTCTAAAAATTGAGCTAATTTGTATGAAAGTAGGCCGTCGCAGCTCATCTAACAGTTGTGGCCGTAGATTGGATAGGATCAGGTTGGTCCAAAACTCCCAGAAGTATGCAATCATATATCAGAAGAAAATGAATATAATCTAATTATCAATTAGCAAATAACAAATAAACTCAATGAATATCATCCAATTATTAATCAGCAATTAACATATAATGACCATATTAAATGAATAAACAGACCCTAGTAAACCAGGCTTGATTTTGTGAGATGGGGTTTGAAACTAGACATTGATTGTTCATTATCCAATTCCAAAATAGCCAGCTTTGACTTGGCTTCCTAAAGCTTCTCAATTAACAAATTTGGCACAACCAAAGGCTTCATAAAGTCAATCCAAAACTCACATGGTTAATTATTCTCCAAGCAAAACATCAGTTTCAGCAAATACACGTCGTAAGTCAACCCCACAATAAAAAAAAAAAAAAAAAAGCTCAATTTCACATAACATTCCATGAATTGTTAAAAGTTCAAGCTGGCTAGCAATACCTGGTGGTGTCAATCTTCTCATCAGATTCCGCGGCAGTGGATTCAAAACCATTATCACCACCTCTATAACTTACAACAGGCTCTCCTTCAACAGTCACTATGTAAACCTCTGCTTTTGCAATAATCAAAACACTGAATAACACAATAAATATACAAAAAATCTCTGATGCCCTCATTTTCACTGATCAAATGCCAATCTAAGCAGCCCTCTAGATCTGTTCCAATGCATTAAAGAACAGTTAAATCAGCGCCTTATACATTGACAATAACCCTATCAATAATATTAATGAAACTGATTGGTGATTACTTAAGCTTACAGTTTAATAACTGATTGTTTCCAGAGAAATTAATTATAAAAGCTATAAAAAAAATCATTTTTAAAGAAGATAATCACATCAATAAAGAAAGCAAAGCAAATAATTAAACTCACAAGCTAAAACGAATCAAGAAAAAGCTTAGCTTCGTGCCTTCACTAACACGATCAGTGAAAGCGAACAGATCGATCAAAAAATACAAAACGGCAGTCACATTTGCCGTTTCAGTGGATCTCTGTTAGTTAAAAGAACGAATGCGAGATAGAGAGAATGAGATCTACTGATTCACATTTGGATGCTTTAAAGAGGGAAGGCACAAAGAAAAGTTGAGCATTTACTGTTTATTATAAGAGTGTGAAAGAAGTTCTTGATTGAGTAGTGAAGATTTTACCTGTTATATTTAAGTAAGGAAAATATGATTTAATCATATAAATTTTGTGTTTTTTTTATCATCAATTCCTAAATAAAAATATAATTCAATCATTTAAATGAGTATGTATAATGTATCATCGTCCCCAAGAGATGTGGCTTGGTGGTGTAGGGTGCAGGATCTCACCTTAAGGTTCTGTGTTCGAATACAGGGGTGCACTTCTTGTAAGAGCCTGGGACAGCCGGTGGTTTTACCTGCGTCGCGGCCCAGAATGAGTAGTTTGGTGGCGGGGTTTCCATTGTTTCCAAAAAAAAAAAAAAATGTATAATGTATCATCTTCTAATCCGTTAATTTAAAAAATAACAAGTGTGATCGTTTTATGATGACATATTATTTCGTTAGTTATAATATATTAATGCACGTTAATATTTCTATTTAGATTAATAGAATATGAATAATGGGATGATATTTAATAATTTATAGGATTAAATTATAAAATAAATAAATAAGACTTTATTGTAAAAAAAAAAATCAAAATTTATAAGATTAAAAAAACATTATCGCTTTATTTTTTTTTTAAATTTTACTTGTGTGAATATTTTATTGGGATCATCAGACAAGGAGCCGAAGATGATGGAGAATTGATGGACAAATCATTATATTAAAAGTATTATTAATTATTATATTATTTATCATTTTGTTATCTGTCAAATTAATCTTAATTACAGTTTATTTTTTTAGTCAGGTTAAAAATTCGCGCGCAAGCTGTTGGGCATTACCGCGGAAATGACTACGTTAACCTTTTGAAATCTGGTTGATCCGAATCAAGATGGATAGTCTCGACAGGACCTGATCCGACCCATCCAATATTACTTGAGTTCCACATATTTGGACATCCATTGTGCTTCGTTACTTTGCTTGCATAAAAAGTGAGAAGGAATTTTAATAGGATAAGATAAGATTTAACGAGATGTGATTAACGGATGGGTTATTTTTAATTGTGAAAAAATAATAAAATATGATCGGAATAATTGTCTCTCTCGATTGTATAAACAAAACGGAACCGGACCCTAATTATGACTCTCTTATTATCATATGATTATGGAATCACATCCATAATACTCGACACAATACACAATTCAACAATAAATTTCATAATATCAAAGAGTTTCCTTCGCAACTTCTGAAGCCACAATATATTGTGCAAATTAATTTAGTTCCATTTTTATTATGGCAAGCTTCATTGTGGGAAACTTTTGTTACACTATTATATTCCACATATAATATCATAAGAGGAGGATTAAAAAATGAGAATTGTGAACAATGAAAAAAAATAAGATTTTAATGTTAATCATACAACAACTGTATTATAATCGTTCTCTTCCATTTTTTTTTATATTCAATATTTTTTTTTATTACAATCAGTGACGTAGTCATAACATTAATTCAATAATGATAAAAATTGATTTTCACAAAAATAATAAATATTTTTCATTTTATCGGGAATAAATCAAAATTATTTTACTAATAAGCCAAATTTTTCAATAATTTATAAGATTCATTTTAATAAATTTTTAAATTTGAACAAGCGTAACTACTATCAAATTACTTTAATATGTTTCTTAATTAGATTGGTGTAAGTCCATTTCTGCAAGTTACAAGATATGAATTAAATTATGAAGATTTTTTTTTTTTTTGGAAACGATAGAAACCCCGCCACCAAATCACCCATTCTGGGCCGCGGCGCAGGTAAAACCACGGCTGTCCCAGGTTCTTACAAGAAATGCACCCCATGGATTCGAACCCAGAACCTCAAGATGAGATCCTGGACCCTACACCACCAAGCCACACCCCTTGGGGACATTAATTATGAAGATGCAAAATCTAAATTGGATGCTAGCTAGCTAGATTGTGTAATTAGGCCTAATTTTCTTAGGTTACTTTTTGAAAATTTAAAGCTAATGTTTAATAAGTGTATAAAATTATTGACGTTTGGAAAAAGTCAAGAGAAAGAAAATGCTTACTTGACATTTCAATTTTATTAGATGCCATTTTTCTAGCTTTGCCAGTTTTAAAAATTGTGGATTTCATATTAGTACACCGTTTAAATTACACTAATATCATCTATCTATATTATATATAAAAATTAGATATTTTAAAGTTTTTTTTATTGCGTTACATGACGATTCATTATTAAATAAATAAATATATTAAATAAAAATACTATTATAATAAAAATACATATTATAATTTTATAAGAACCTTTTTATAATAAGAAAGCATAATATAAATCAAATTGTCTCATTTAGATTATAAAATCGATGAGATCTGAAACATTTACAAAACTAATATCTAAAATAACATTATATTATAATAAGAAATTATAATTAAAGATATATTTAACCGGTGCGGAGCCCTGGTGCTAGTACTTATAAAAGTAACTAATCAATATTTAAATCTCACTTTCTATTATTAATAAATGGATTATGACACCGGGATACTTCGGTTTGTCTTAATGTACACGTAAATTCTTATTAATATTTCATGAATAGACATATACAATCACTCGTTTTAGCTAGTGTTTTCTGTTTATCTACAGATTAATTATAGCATTGGGCTCAGACAAAACGGGACAAATCTGAAGGTAAAAAAAAAAAAATTAAAAAAAATTAAAAAAAAATCCCACAAAAGACATTTACCAAAATAACAAATGGTGTAATCTCAATAAATACAGAGTTGTATATAATTAATCAATCATTAATATTAATGTTGACGGATGATTTTCGTCTCAGGGGCAATATCATGATAGTGCTCCCGGGACAATTCTCCTTCAACCTTGAATTTGTTTGGTTATGGGGAGACCAAAAGCAAATTTGGCAAAAGATAAGATAATCATGAAATCGACAAGAGGGTTTAACATGGTTCAGCGGAGTAAGTACAGCCTACGTCCACGGGCACAAAGTGGGATGTTACTTTTTATTACCCTAAACTAGCTCGGCCGACCTCTTTTGAATGGTGGTCTAATGTTACCGAGCAGTTTGCTTTTGTGGCGTTACAAGTAGTGCATTTTTTTGAGATTTCTGCCAACCAAAACATCCAACCTCTACAAATGAGACTACCCTTCATTTATATACTAAGAGAAATACACATTGTTCCCATATTTATATGACGTCAGCCACGCAGGTCTGCGGGTGATTGATGGGCTCTCAGCCCCAAGACTGTCGTCGCCGAAAGCAAGCCTACCATTTGACATCCTGTCACATCACGCCGTTCTACCCACTGTCACATGCAATAATAATGAAGTCAGCATGTAAAGTGCTCTCAAACAGTGGTGTACGCCAGAAGGAAAAGTCCAATTGCCCTACTCACATATCGGTCGTCATGAGGTCGGCCAGATGATCTGCCGACTACCACAAAAACTACTCCCGACCTGATCCGGAATGTCCGACCCATCTTCCGTGGTACTGAAGGTGAAAATGAACTGAATTTGAGCTACCGGGCTACTGCTGTGGTCGGTCTGAACTGTCCTGAACTGTTCGACCCATCTTCCGTGATCGTCTCTGCTCTGATGTGGTCGGTATCTGAATATGTACCATACTGTGTGCTCTGGTCGGCCAGATCCGAAAAAAAAGTGTCTGGACTCTCTTTCTGGCCGAGGAATAACCCAACACCATCAGAACACTTGACCCTCCAAAAGGGAAAATCACATCTCTGTCTTTGCCAAACTGTTCAAAGTACTTGTCACAAAAACATCATCAACAATTAATAATTTATCATTTTTTTTGTAACATACTTATACAAAAAGTTTTAATTAATTAAGGTTCAAATAGGTTAGAATATGTGTGTGTGTGTATAAGTGGATACTAATTAATTTAACTGATAAAATTTTATATAATGCATGATAAAAAGATTTGATTTGAACTTTTTTTTTTGATAACCGGGTATATGGACCGGCTTACATGCACCTCGACTAAGTCTTGATACCTGCGTTCAGTGTCCTCATAAGTTTTCCAGTACATATAAGAATAAATCGTTGGCTTTTTATACTAGGGGACATGCCCCAAGAAAACATCTAGTGGGATTCGAATCTTAAACCTATTACTCTTACAGCTTATTTGTTTATTGTATTCTTACAACTGACTTTGAACAAACAGTAAACCGAACAGAAAATAAACAACGGTGTTACAATTAACAACAGTACAAAATAACAATCGCAGGTAGTGAATCGGTGACAGTAGTATAGCACGAATCAGCGACAGGAACAGTAGAGCAACGAAGAATTCGAGGCTTGTTGAAGCGGACAACAATCTCCTTCAAACAAATTCGCCCCCTACCGAAGGTGCAGTAGAACTTAAGGCGCTTATTTCCCAGGATGCAACGGAAACAAACAAGTATGGGCACCACCAATCCTGTCTCCAACGAACCACAAAGTGTTTTGAATTCTCCAAAAAGATTTTCGAAATTTTAGTTTTTCCTCTTGTGTGTTCTGTAGGTCTCACAAAAACGAAAACACTACCCTATTAAAAAAATTAACATGTCAATTACATCTCATCAATGGGAGGCTTTTCAATTGTTGTAACCATCAAACTAATTAAATTAGTTGTTATGGAAATTCAAAAGGTTTGGAAAAAAAATAAAGATACATCCAAAATTGGCTGGGCGGGCCCACACATTTTGGTCCGGCATTCGTGTACGCAGGTGCACACGAGCCAAGCTTGATTCGGATTTGATTTGCACCCCCCCGCGCACGTAGAGAGAGCCTCTATCCTTATAACTCTTACCCATCTACTAATGAACAATCATATATAAGCATAATTTCATCTCTATAGCTTTCCCATATGGGACAAGCTAACTTCTCTTTATTTCTAAACACCAATGAGTGAACTTTGATCAACAATTTCTCATTCACCCAAACATCATTTTAAGCATATGAATATACCATTTCGAAGTACTCACGGAGGAGTATCCGAATCATTCAATAACAACCACTAACACGAAGTGGACCATGCTTAAAATTGAGCCTCAAAATGCTTACTCATAAGCATTTTTTCCAACAATCCCCCACATGAATGAAATTGGCGAAAAAAGTCGAATAAAATTATTTATAAAACATTTTGTTTTGACCTAGAAGAGTTCAACGGTTCACACCTGCATAGGATAGGTAGGCCTCAGCCTTTGAACCTTCCCTTGTGAAAATATATCTCATTTACTGGCTGACAGTGGACGCGATGTCATTGAACTGTACTGTCATTCATGTAAATGGAGAATATATATCACACAGATATTTAACCTAACACATCTGAGTTCTCATTATTATGTTCATTTTGGCCATGAACATCAACCTGGTTCTGCAAGAGTTTCTAAGAATTGAGCCCCGTACAATTCCCTTTGAAGCGGCCCCTCACTTCTCTCTCACATAGGTGATTTCTTATTTAAGAGCATCTCGTAATACTCTGCTCGGATTCCCGACGCATAAGAATCATTAAAAGCCTTTGCTTAACCTCAATCCATACGAGCATCACTGTTTCATTTCACCATAGGAATGGACTAGAGGGTAACCCCCCCCCCCACAGTGAACCAATTATGTCTTTTACGAGTAGGTTGTCCCATTGAACCTAGATCTTGGGATCTCCAGTCAAAATGTTGGGTTTTCCTTCGTAATAAACATTTATCTAATGGGGTTTAGTCTCATTCCCCTCGATGATTTCACAACCAACTCTCTATTTAACCCTTTGGTTAGCGGATCCGCAATGTTATCCTTTGACTTTACATAGTCAATCGAAATAACTCCAGTAGAGAGTAATTGTCTAACGGTATTGTGTCTACGACGAATATGTCTAGACTTACCATTATACATATTGTTATGTGCTCTTCCAATTGCAGATTGACTATCGCAATGAATGCAAATTGCTGGCACTGGCTTAGGCCAACTTGGAATATCCTCTAGAAAATTTCGAAGCCATTCTGCTTCTTCAGCACACTTGTCTAATGCAATGAATTCTGATTCCATTGTAGATCTGGCTATCACAGTCTGTTTGGAGGATTTCCATGATATAGCTGCACCTGCTAATGTAAACACATAGCCACTGGTAGACTTTGAGTCTTTCATGTCAGATATCCAATTAGCATCACTGTATCCTTCGACTACAGCTGGATATCTATGATAGTGCAACCCATAATTACGAGTAAAACGTAAGTACCTAAGTACTCTCACTATTGCTTTCCAGTGATCAACCTCTGGATTACTCGTATATCTGCTGAGCTTGTTTACTGTACAGGCTATATCAGGCCTTGTACAACTCGATAGATACATCAAACTCCCGATCACTCTAGAGTATTCTACTTGAGATATACCATGTCCTCTATTCTTCGATAGGTGTAGACTCACATCTAAAGGAGTTCTAGCCACAGCAGAATCATCATTGTTAAATTTACCAAGAATCTTATCCACATAGTGCAACTGATCAAGAATAAGTCCATCAGGACTTCTCGAGATCTTTATTCCCAGAATGACATCTGCTAGACCCATGTCTTTCATGTCAAACTTGGATTTCAGCATATTCTTGGTAGATTTCACCATTTTAACATTACTCCACGACAATCAATATGTCATCAACGTAGAGACATAAAATGACATAGCCAACTTCTGTCTCTCTGACATAAATGCATTTATCACACTCATTGATTTTGAAACCATTTGCTAACATGGTGTCATCAAACTTTTTATGCCACTGTTTCGGAGCTTGTTTTAATCCATACAAGGATTTAACCAACTTACAGACTTTCTTTTCTTGTCCTGGAGCTATAAAGCCTTCAGGTTGTTCCATGTAAATTTCTTCATCTAAATCTCCATTTAGAAATGCTGTTTTCACATCCATCTGATGTACCTCAAGATTGCGCAAAGCTGCAATCGCTATTATCATCCTTATGGAATTTATTCTCGTTACATGAGAATAAGTATCAAAGTAATCAAGACCTTCACGTTGTCTGTAACTTTAATTACAAGTCTTGCTTTGTACTTGTCAATTGATCCATCTGCCTTTATTTTCTTTTTGAAAATCCACTTGGACCCTAAAGGTTTACATCCTGGAGGAAGATCCACTAACTCCCAGGTGTGATTTTGTAAGATGGATTCAATTTCACTATTGATGGCATCTTTCCACAAAGCACCATCAGCTGACCTTACAGCTTCGTTATAGCTTTGAGGATCATTTTCTAGCAAAAATGTCAGAAAATCTGGACCAAATGATTTTTCGGTTCTAGCTCTTTTGCTACGTCTTGGTTCAAGTTCAACAACTTGTTGATCCTCTGGAACATTTATTTGTTCTCGGTCCTGACTATCTTCAATTATAGTCTCATGTGCCCGTTTGTGCATATTTGAATTCGAATTAGTTTTACAAGGAAAAACATATTCGAAAAATGATGCATTTCTCGACTCCATTATCGTATTCTTGTGAATATCTGGTATATTAGACTCATGCACAAGAAATCGATAAGCATTACTGTTATGTGCATATCCTATGAAAATGCAATCACAGTTTTTGGTCATATCTTCACCCTTTTAGGTGGAGGAATAACTACCTTGGCAGGACACCCCCACACTCGAAAATTTATAGGAAGGTACTTTCCTTTCCACATTTCATAAGGAGTTTTTCCTGCTTCTTTCCGTGGTACCTTATTTAAAAGGTAATTAGCTGATAAAACAGCTTCTCCCCACATATTCTGAGGTAAATCAGAGCTGATTAACATAGCGTTCATCATCTCTTTCAAGTACGATTCTTACGTTCTGCAATCCCATTGGATTGAGGTGAATAAGGAGCTGTGGTTTGATGTATGATTCCATTTTGTTCACAAAGTGATTCAAAAGGAAAAACATACTCACCACCACGATCACTTCTTAACTCCTTAATTCTTTTATTCAGTTGGTTCTCAACTTCATTCTTATAGAGGGTAAATTTCTCTATAGCTTCGTCCTTGCTTTTCATCAAATACACATAGCAAAATCTCGTGCAATCATCAATAAAGGTAATAAAATATTTATTACCACATCTTGATTGTATTGAATTAAAATCACATACATCGGTATGTATTAGATCAAATGGTTCAGAGTTTCTTTCAATACTATGAAAAGATGATCTAGTCAATTTTGCCTCAACACAAGTATCACACTTATGTTTGTTATCAATTTTAAAATTGGGAATGTGATTCATGTTAATTAATTTCCGTAATGAATTAAAATTAACATGTCATAATCTACCATGCCATAGATTAGAGTACTCAACAATATAAGCAGAAGAACTAGCTTTATTGATATTGGTTTAACAACAACATTACATTGAGCTTAAAGAGCCCATCAGTTACATACCATTTTCCCACATACGTCCCATTTTTAGTTAAAACTACTTTATCAGACTCGAACACCATCCGGAATCTGTGCTTGTTCAGAAGTGATCCAGACACAAGATTCTTCCGTATTTCTGGTACATACAGAACGTTGTTCAAAGTCAACTCTTTTCCAGAGGTCATCTTCAGAATCACCTTGCCTTGACCTTCAATCTCAGATGTTGCTGAATTTCCCATGTATAATTTTTCCCCATTACCAGTAGGCTCAAATGAAGAAAACATGCTCTTGTCCGAGCACACATGTCGAGTGGCACCAATGTCAATCCACCACTCTCTTGGGTTAGAACCCACCAGATTCACCTCAGAAACCACAGCTGAAAGGTTAATGTCTGAAACATCTTGAATCATATTTTCCATCACATTAGCCTCTTGATTCTTTTTCTTCTTCGGCAGTCTGCACTCAGAAGACTTGTGACCCATTTTGTCACAGTTGAAGCATCTTCCTTGAAATTTGGATTTCTTTGAACTCCTCCTTTAGGCCCATCTCTGACCCTTTGTTCTTAGGGTTCTTGTTCTTATGGCCATGTTCAACAACATTTGCTTTGGCCTCATGAGTTATTCCTCTCTTGTCAGATACTTTGTAATCTTCCTCAATTCTAAGCTTAAGAACCAAGTCTTCAATGCTCATTTCTTTTCGCTAATTCTTTAAATAATTCTTGAAATCTTTCCAACCAGGTGGTAGTTTTTCAATTATCGAGACTACTTGGAAGGTTTCACTTAAAACCATCCCCTCAGCATGAATTTCTGCTAGAATAATTTGCAATTCTTGTACTTGACTTAACACAGTTTTGGAATCAACCATCTTAAAATCTAGGAAACGGCCTACGACAAATTTCTTAGTACCGGCATCCTCAGTTTTATATTTTCGGTCTAAAGATTCCCAAGCCCTTTTGCTGTTTTCATCCCGGCATACACACTGTACAAGGAATCACTCAGCCCATTCAGCACATAATTCCTACATAGGAATTCGGAATGTTTCCAAGCATCGATCGCACTGATCACTTGGATATCAATCTCACCCTCAACGGGTACAGAAGCATCTTCCTTTATAAACCTCGCAAGGTTCAACGTGGTCAAGTAGAAAAACATTTTCTGTTGCCACCGTTTAAAATTCTGTCCACTGAATTTTTCAGGTTTTTCTGCAGCAGGATTGACATGGCTCACATGTCCAACAGGTTGTCTAGCCACAGAGGCAGCAACACCTTGGCCAGCCACAGCGGCTGCCATATTAAGCCCAGAGGCTGAAGCAAGTTGGCCAGCCGAAGAGGCTGCCACTGCACTTTGGCCAGCCACGGGGGCTCCCACAATATTCTGGCCAGCCGAAGAGGCTGCCATAGCAATTTGGCCAGCCACAGGGGCTGCCACAACATCTACTGTGTTGGACTATTTTCCATATCCACAGAGTTGAATTTTTGTTTAAGACTATTACAGCTTATTTGTTTACTGTGTTCTTACAACTGGCTTTGAACAAATTGTAAACCGAACAGAAAATAAACAATGGTGTTACAATTAACAACAATACAAAAATAACAATCGCAGGTAGTGAATCGGTGACAGTAGTATAGCACGAATCAACGACAGGAACAGTAGAGCAACGAAGAATTCCGAGGCTTGTTGAAGCGGGCAACAATCTCCTTAAAATAAATTCGCCCCCTACCGAAGGTGCAGTAGAACTTGAGGCGCTTGTTTCCCAGGATGCAACGGAAACAAACAAGTATGTGCACCGCCAATCCTGTTTCCAACGAACCACAAATGTTTTGAATTCTCCAAAAAGATTTTTGAAATTTTAGCTTTTACATGCCAATAAAGAGACATCCAAAAATTGGCTGGGCCGGGCCCACACATTTTGGTCCGGCATTCGTGTACGCAGGTGCACACGAGCCAAGCTTGATTCGGATTTGATTTGCACCCCCCCCCCCCCCCCCGCGCACGTAGAGAGAGCCTCTATCCTTATAACTCTTATCTATCTACTAATGAACAATCATATATAAGCATAATTTCATCTCTATAGCTTTCCTATATGGGACAAACTAACTTTTCTTTATTTTCTAACACCAATGGGTGAACTTTGAGCAATAATTTCTCATTCACCCAAACATCATTTTAAGCATATGAATATACCATTTCGAAATACTCACGGAGGAGTATCCGAATCATTCAATAACAACCACTAACACGAAGTGGACCATGCTTAAAATTGAGCCTCAAAATGCTTACTCATAGGCATTTTTTTCCAACAAAACCTAAGTGAAAATAATTTGATTTGATTTGATTTCAACTTCGCTCAGGTGGTTGGTATAAAATTTATTTTCCAGTCATGTTAGGTTTATAATAATAATAATTCTTCAATAAAGATGCTATTATTACCACCCGTTAACATTAAGTTTATATCTACAATCTCACTAGATAATGACTATATACGTGAATATTAAATTTTAAACTATAAAAAGAAAAGGATAACACGATCTAAAGAGCAATCGTCAATCAAAAGCTCAATTGATTTTGGATTGGTGCATGGCAATGTGCATGAATGATGATGATTCACGTCCTATAAAAATATATGAAGATTGCCCCATTATAATTGTGTGTGGTTTATACACCACATGTGACTTGATTAGGTATGACCATTTCAGTGGCCGATAATGATTTTCAAATACTGTAACACCGTGCCGTAGGCATGGGCAAAAACTAGTATATATATATATATATAATGGAGTGAAACTCAAGGGTCTTTCAAAAAAAAAATTCGTTGAAATTTTGCTTTCAAATCATCCCTTCTGGATTTAAGTGGAATATGTAAAATCATTACATGTTTTAGGCTCTTATAAGTAACGTATTTTTTTATATTCGAACCCAAAATTTGAAGATCAAATCATAAATCATACACCACTAAATCACGTCCCATAAAAATATATGAAGATTGCCCCATTATAATTGTGTGTGGTTTATACACCACATGTGACTTGATTAGGTATGACCATTTCAGTGGCCGATAATGATTTTCAAGAATCCCATACATCACAAAAAAGTTACACTAATTTTATGAAATTGATGCCTAACTTCTTTGTATTATTATGTATGTTTTGGATTTTGGTTAGTGTATTGCATGTCGGTAGCAATTAGGGATAGTATAAAATTTTAATTCTGATCGAGATTTAAAATTATTTATTATTTAGTATGGTATTCAAGAAGATTATTCGTTATAATAAAAAATTAAACTGAGATTTGACACATGGATATTTTTGATATGGTAAATTTTAAAGGTGTTTATTTTAAAATTTTTAAAAATATGATATTACACATTTAAAAATATCTTTGAAACCAATGGAGAAATAAACAAAAACCTATAATGTTTGGTGAAATTAAGCGAGACCCACTAATATTTTAAAACTAAACGAAACCTCGCACGTGGGATTTTTTATAAAAATTTTTGTTCTTAAGGCATGAATAGCTATCGGGATATCATATTTCAAGCTCATCTTATCCTGTTCCATTTTGAATGTGATTCAAGAAGAATAATAATCTCAAATACTGACTTATATTTTGAATAAATAGGAAAAATAATCCGGAATTTCGAACCAAATAGTTAAGATTCCCAAATCTCGGTTGATTGAGAATTTGAGATGATTGATCCAGATTGGGAAAAAATGAAATAAATAGTCAAAATTGTCTTAAACAGTTAAACTTAGTTGGTAAGAGAGTTTTAATAAGTTCTTAGTTGTTTTAATTTAGAATAACGAATAAACTTGCAAACTAATTCGTAATTTTTTTTTTATAAAATAAAAAATAAAAAATTGGTATGTTGCTACAGAATTATTGGCACATAATCCATTTTTAATAATTTGTCTGATTTATTTATTATTGTTATGCTTTTGATTTTTATATCAAATTCATTTATATAATTAAAACTTGTAGTGTTATTGTGTGTTGAAGACTTTGTGGTTGGAGGAGGTGGTATATCATGTACCAGGTGTATATGTCATTGTTGGAAAAATGCTTATTTATAAGCATTTTGAGGCTCAATTTTAAGCATGGTCCACTTCGTGTTAGTGGTTGTTATTGAATGATTCGGATACTCCTCCGTGAGTACTTCGAAATGGTATATTCATATGCTTAAAATGGTGCTTGGGTGAATGAGAAATTGTTACTCAAAGTTCACAATTTTCAAGCCTTTTGTAATTCCATAACAGCTAATTTAATTAGCTTGGTGGTTACAAAGTTTAATCTCCATAAGTGCTAATCTAATTAGCTTGGTGGTTATATAGTTTAATTTCCATTAGTGCTAATTTAATTAGCTTAGTGGTTACAACAATGTGTAACATCTCCCATTATGAAATTTAATTGGCAAGTTAATTTATATTAATTGAGATGTGTTTTTCTTTTCCTATATAAACAACATCAGTTCTTGTTTTCAAAATATGAAATAGAAAATAGAGAAAGATATAGCACACACACGAAAGATCATTTTCTTTGTTTTGTTAAAAGGAGAGTTCAAACACTTTGTGGTTCGTTGGATACGAGTCTGGTGGTGCCCTTTTCTCGTACGTTTCCGTTGTATCATGGGAAACAATCGTCTCACGTTCTACTGCACCTACGGTAGGGGACGAATTTGTTTTAAGGATATTGTTGTTTTACAACAAGCCTCGGGAAAGTTCTGATTTGCCTCAGCTTCATCCTCTGCCTCAGCATCAGCATCTGCCAACAGCCTCCGCCTCAGCTTCAGCTTCAGCCTCAGCTTCATCTTCTGCCTCTGCCTGACTCAGCATCTGCTGTCAGCCTCTGCCTCAGCATCTGCCAACAGCCTCTGCCTCAGCTTCAGCTTCTGCCTCTGCCTGACTCAGCATCTGCCAACAGCCTCTGCCTCAGCATCAGCATCTGCTTTCAGCCTCTGCCATCTGCCTCTGCCTCTGCTCATCAGTCCCTGCCTCCGCTTTCAGGGTCTGCCGTTAGGGTCTGCTCCGAGGATAATAATTATAATTGTAATTTTGTCATATTCGGATTTCCCAATTGCCGTGTAATAATTGTAATAATTGTTATTTATAGTCTTAAAACAAATATTCGACTCTGTGGATATGGAAATCAGTCCAAACACAGTAGATCCGAATATGGCAGCCTCTTCGGCTGGCCAGAATGTTGTGGCAGCCCCCGTGGCTGACCAAAGTGCAGTGGCAGCCCCTTCGGCTGGCCAACTTGCATCAGCCTCTGGGCTTAATATGGCAGCCGTTGTGGCTGGCCAAGGTATTTCTGCCTCAATGGCTAGACAACATGTTGGACATGTGAGCCATGTCAATCATGCTGCGGAAAAATCTGAAAAATTCAGTGGTCAGAATTTCAAAAGGTGGCAACAGAAAATGTTCTTCTACCTGACCACGTTGAACCTTGTGAGGTTTCTAAAGGAAGATGCTCATGTACCCAAAGAGGGTGAGATTGATATCCAAGTCATCAGTGCCATTGAAGCTTGGAAACATTCTGAATTCCTATGTCGGAATTATGTGCTGAATGGGCTAAGTGATTCCTTGTACAGTGTGTACGCTGGAATGAAAACAGCTCAAGGGCTTTGGGAATCTTTAGATCGAAAATATAAAACTGAGGATGCCGGTACTAAGAAATTTGTCGTAGGCCGTTTCCTAGAGTTTAAAATGATTGATTCCAAAACTGTGATAAGCCAAGTACAAGAACTGCAGATTATTCTAGCAGAAATTCATGCTGAGGGGATGAGTTTAAGTGAAACCTTCCAAGTAGCCTCGATAATTGAGAAACTACCACCTGTTGGAAAGAGTTCAAGAATTATTTAAAGCATAAGCGAAAAGAAATGAGCATTGAAGACTTGGTTCTTAAGCTAAGAATTGAGGAAGATAACCGAGTTTCTGAAAAGAGAGGAATGACTCATGAGGCTAAAGCAAATGTTGTCGAACATGGCCATAAGAACAAGAACCTCAAGAACAAAGGGTCAAAGATGGGCCCTAAAGGAGGAGTTTCCAAGAAATCAAAATTTCAAGGAAAATGCTTCAACTGTGACAAAATGGTCACAAGTCTTCTGAATGCAGACTGCCGAAGAAGAAAAAGAAACAAGAAGCTAATGTGCTAGAAAACATGACTCAAGATGTTTCAGACATTAACCTTTCTGATGTGGTTTCTGAGGTGAATCTGGTGGGTTCTAACCCAAGAGAGTGGTGGATTGATACTGGTGCCACTCGACATGTATGCTCAGACAAGAGCATGTTTTCTTCATTTGAGCCTGCTGAAAATGGGGAAAAGATATACATGGGAAATTCAGCAACATCTGAGATAGAAGGTCAAGGAAAGGTGATTCTGAAGATGACCTCTGGGAAAGAGTTGACTCTGAACAATGTTCTGTATGTACCTGAAATACGGAAGAATCTTGTGTCTGGATCGCTTCTGAACAAGCATGGATTCCGGATGGTGTTCGAGTCTGATAAAGTAGTTTTGACTAAAAATGGGATGTATGTGGGAAAATGGTATGTAACTGATGGGCTTTTTAAGCTCAATGTAATGGTTGTTAAACCCAAAAATATCAATAAAGCTAGTTCTTCTGCTTATATTGTTGAGTATTCTAATCTTTGGCATGGTAGATTAGGACATGTTAATTTTAATTCATTGCGAAAGTTAATTAACATGAATCATATTCCCAATTTTAAAATTGATAACAAACATAAGTGTGATACTTGTGTTGAGGCAAAACTAACAAGATCATCTTTTCATAGTATTGAAAGAAACTCTGAACCACTTGATCTAATTCATACCGATGTATGTGATTTTAATTCAATACAATCGAGAGGCGGTAATAAATATTTTATTACCTTTATTGATGATTGCACAAGATTTTGCTATGTGTATTTAATGAAAAGCAAGGACGAAGCTATAGAGAAATTTGTTCTCTATAAGAATGAAGTTGAGAACCAACTGAATAAAAAAATTAAGGAGTTAAGAAGTGATCGTGGTGGTGAGTATGTTTTCCCTTTTGAATCACTTTGTGAACAAAATGGAATCATACATCAAACCACAGCTCCTTATTCGCCTCAATCCAATGGGATTGCGGAACGTAAGAATCGTACCTTGAAAGAGATGATGAACGCTATGTTAATCAGTTCTGGCTTACCTCAGACTATGTGGGGAGAAGCTGTCTTATCAGCTAATTACCTTTTAAATAAGGTACCACGGAAAGAAGCAGTGAAAACTCCTTATGAAATGTGGAAAGGAATGGTACCTTCCTATAAATTCCTTCGAGTGTGGGGGTGTCTTGCCAAGGTAGTCATTCCTCCACCTAAAAAGGTGAAGATAGGACCAAAAACTGTTGATTGCATTTTCATAGGATATGCACATAACAGTAATGCTTATCGATTTCTTGTGCATGAGTCTAATGTACCAGATATTCACAAGAATACGATAATGGAATCGATGAATGCATCTTTTTTCGAATACGTTTTTCCTTGTAAAACTAATTCGAATTCAGATGTGCACAAAAGGGCACATGAGACTATCATTGAAGATAGTCAGGACCGAGAACAAATTAATGTTCCAGAGGATCAACAAGTTGTTGAACCTGAACTAAGACGTAGCAAAAGAGCTAGAACGGAAAAATCATTTGGTCCAGATTTTCTGACATTCTTGTTAGAGAATGATCCTCAAAGCTACAACGAAGCGGTAAGGAGAATGATGTTGGAGGAAGAGAGTGTATCCAACGGCTCTCTTTATATGGCTTAATTGACGGCCCAGATCATTTCATTGGTAATTGGAGGAAAGAAAGTGAATTGATTGATGGAAATGGTAAAAAAAATTCAAATTTTCAAATTAAAAAATAGAAAGTTAAAATAAAATCATTTAATTAAAAAATAAAATCATTTAATTCTGTAACACCGTGCCGTTGGCACGGGCAAATACTGTAACATTGTGCCGTAGGCAATGCCAAATACTGTAACACCGTGCCGTTGGCACGGACATCATTTAATTAAAAAATAAAATCATTTAATTATGTAACACCGTGCCGTAGGCACGAGCAAATACTGTAACACCGTGCCGTAGGCACGGGTCAAATACTGTAACACCGTGCCGTAGGCATGGGCAAAAACTAGTATATATATATATATATAATGGAGTGAAACTCAAGGGTCTTTCAAAAAAAAAAATTCGTTGAAATTTTGCTTTCAAATCATCCCTTCTGGATTTAAGTGGAATATGTAAAATCATTACATGTTTTAGGCTCTTATAAGTAACGTATTTTTTTATATTCGAACCCAAAATTTGAAGATCAAATCATAAATCATACACCACTAAATCACGTCCCATAAAAATATATGAAGATTGCCCCATTATAATTGTGTGTGGTTTATACACCACATGTGACTTGATTAGGTATGACCATTTCAGTGGCCGATAATGATTTTCAAGATCCCATACATCACAAAAAAGTTACACTAATTTTATGAAATTGAAGCCTAACTTCTTTGTATTATTATGTATGTTTTGGATTTTGGTTAGTGTATTGCATGTCGGTAGCAATTAGGGATAATAGAAAATTTTAAATTCTGATCGAGATTTAAAATTATTTATTATTTAGTATGGTATTTAAGAAGATTATTCGTTATAAATAAAAAATTAAACTGAGATTTCACACATGGATATTTTTGGTATGGTAAATTTTAAAGGTGTTTATTTTAAAATTTTTAAAAATATGATATTACACATTTAAAAATATCTTTAAAACCAAGGGAGAAATAAACAAAAACCTATAATGTTTGGTGAAATTAAGCGAGACCCACTAATATTTTAAAACTAAACGAAACCTCATACGTGGGATTTTTTATAAAAAATTTTGTTCTTAATATAAAACATGAGGCATGAATAGCAATCGGGATATCATATTTCAAGCTCGTCTTATCCTGTTCCATTTTGAATGTGATTCAAGAAGAATAATAATCTCAAATACTGACTTATATTTTGAATAAATATGAAAAATAATCCGAAATTTCGAACCAAATAGTTAAGATTCCCAAATCTCGGTTGATTGGGAATTTGAGATGATTGATCCAGATTGGGAAAAAATGAAATAAATAGTCAAAATTTGTCTTAAACAGTTAAACTTAGTTGGTAAGAGAGTTTTAATAAGTTCTTAGTTGTTTTAATTTAGAATAACGAATAAACTTGCAAACTAATTCGTAATTTTTTTTTTATAAAATAAAAAATAAAAATTGGTATGTTGCTACAGAATTATTGGCACATAATCCATTTTTAATAATTTGTCTGATTTATTTATTATTGTTATGCTTTTGATTTTTATATCAAATTCATTTATATAATTAAAACTTGTAGTGTTATTGTGTGTTGAAGACTTTGTGGTTGGAGGAGGTGGTATATCATGTACCAGGTGTAATGTCATTGTTGGAAAAATGCTTATTTATAAGCATTTTGAGGCTCAATTTTAAGCATGGTCCACTTCGTGTTAGTGGTTGTTATTGAATGATTCGGATACTCCTCCGTGAGTACTTCGAAATGGTATATTCATATGCTTAAAATGGTGCTTGGGTGAATGAGAAATTGTTACTCAAAGTTCACAATTTTCAAGCCTTTTGTAATTCCATAACAGCTAATTTAATTAGCTTGGTGGTTACAAAGTTTAATCTCCATAAGTGCTAATCTAATTAGCTTGGTGGTTATATAGTTTAATTTCCATTAGTGCTAATTTAATTAGCTTAGTGGTTACAACAATGTGTAACATCTCCCATTATGAAATTTAATTGGCAAGTTAATTTATATTAATTGAGATGTGTTTTTCTTTTCCTATATAAACAACATCAGTTCTTGTTTTCAAAATATGAAATAGAAAATAGAGAAAGATATAGCACACACCGAAAGATCATTTTCTTTGTTTTGTTAAAAGGAGAGTTCAAACACTTTGTGGTTCGTTGGATACGAGTCTGGTGGTGCCCTTTTCTCGTACGTTTCCGTTGTATCATGGGAAACAATCGTCTCACGTTCTACTGCACCTACGGTAGGGGACGAATTTGTTTTAAGGATATTGTTGTTTTACAACAAGCCTCGGGAAAGTTCTGATTTGCCTCAGCTTCATCCTCTGCCTCAGCATCAGCATCTGCCAACAGCCTCCGCCTCAGCTTCAGCTTCAGCCTCAGCTTCATCTTCTGCCTCTGCCTGACTCAGCATCTGCTGTCAGCCTCTGCCTCAGCATCTGCCAACAGCCTCTGCCTCAGCTTCAGCTTCTGCCTCTGCCTGACTCAGCATCTGCCAACAGCCTCTGCCTCAGCATCAGCATCTGCTTTCAGCCTCTGCCATCTGCCTCTGCCTCTGCTCATCAGTCCCTGCCTCCGCTTTCAGGGTCTGCCGTTAGGGTCTGCTCCGAGGATAATAATTATAATTGTAATTTTGTCATATTCGGATTTCCCAATTACCGTGTAATAATTGTAATAATTGTTATTTATAGTCTTAAAACAATATTCGACTCTGTGGATATGGAAATCAGTCCAAACACAGTAGATCCGAATATGGCAGCCTCTTCGGCTGGCCAGAATGTTGTGGCAGCCCCCGTGGCTGACCAAAGTGCAGTGGCAGCCCCTTCGGCTGGCCAACTTGCATCAGCCTCTGGGCTTAATATGGCAGCCGTTGTGGCTGGCCAAGGTATTTCTGCCTCAATGGCTAGACAACATGTTGGACATGTGAGCCATGTCAATCATGCTGCGGAAAAACCTGAAAAATTCAGTGGTCAGAATTTCAAAAGGTGCAACAGAAAATGTTCTTCTACCTGACCACGTTGAACCTTGCGAGGTTTCTAAAGGAAGATGCTCCTGTACCCAAATAGGGTGAGATTGATATCCAAGTCATCAGTGCCATTGAAGCTTGGAAACATTCTGAATTCCTATGTCGGAATTATGTGCTGAATGGGCTAAGTGATTCCTTGTACAGTGTGTACGCTGGAATGAAAACAGCTCAAGGGCTTTGGGAATCTTTAGATCGAAAATATAAAACTGAGGATGCCGGTACTAAGAAATTTATCGTAGGCCGTTTCCTAGAGTTTAAAATGATTGATTCCAAAACTGTGATAAGCCAAGTACAAGAACTGCAGATTATTCTAGCAGAAATTCATGCTGAGGGGATGAGTTTAAGTGAAACCTTCCAAGTAGCCTCGATAATTGAGAAACTACCACCTGTTGGAAAGATTCAAGAATTATTTAAAGCATAAGCGAAAAGAAATGAGCATTGAAGACTTGGTTCTTAAGCTAAGAATTGAGGAAGATAACCGAGTTTCTGAAAAGAGAGGAATGACTCATGAGGCCAAAGCAAATGTTTCGAACATGGCCATAAGAACAAGAACCTCAAGAACAAAGGGTCAAAGATGGGCCCTAAAGGAGGAGTTTCCAAGAAATCAAAATTTCAAGGAAAATGCTTCAACTGTGACAAAATGGTCACAAGTCTTCTGAATGCAGACTGCCGAAGAAGAAAAAGAAACAAGAAGCTAATGTGCTAGAAAACATGACTCAAGATGTTTCAGACATTAACCTTTCTGATGTGGTTTCTGAGGTGAATCTGGTGGGTTCTAACCCAAGAGAGTGGTGGATTGATATTGTGTGCCACTCGACATGTATGCTCAGACAAGAGCATGTTTTCTTCATTTGAGCCTGCTGAAAATGGGGAAAAGATATACATGGGAAATTCAGCAACATCTGAGATAGAAGGTCAAGGAAATGTGATTCTGAAGATGACCTCTGGGAAAGAGTTGACTCTGAACAATGTTCTGTATGTACCTGAAATACGGAAGAATCTTGTGTCTGGATCGCTTCTGAACAAGCATGGATTCCGGATGGTGTTTGAGTCTGATAAGTAGTTTTGACTAAAAATGGGATGTATGTGGGAAAAGGGTATGTAACTGATGGGCTTTTTAAGCTCAATGTAATGGTTGTTAAACCCAAAATATCAATAAAGCTAGTTCTTCTGCTTATATTGTTGAGTATTCTAATCTTTGGCATGGTAGATTAGGACATGTTAATTTTAAGCCCCCAGGGGTGTGGCTTGGTGGTGAAGGGTCCAGATCTCATTGAGGTTCTGGGTTCGAATCCAGGGGGTGCAACTTCTTGTAAGAGCCTGGGGCAGCCGGGGTTTTACCTGCGCCGCGGCCCAGAATTGGTGTTTGGTGGCGGGGTTTCCAACGATTTCAAAAAAAAAAAAAAAAATGTTAATTTTAATTCATTGCGAAGTTAATTAACATGAATCATATTCCAATTTTAAAATTGATAACAAACATAAGTGTGATACTTGTGTTGAGGCAAAACTAACAAGATCATCTTTTCATAGTATTGAAAGAAACTCTGAACCACTTGATCTAATTCATACCGATGTATGTGATTTTAATTCAATACAATCGAGAGGCGGTAATAAATATTTTATTACCTTTATTGATGATTGCACAAGATTTTGCTATGTGTATTTAATGAAAAGCAAGGACGAAGCTATAGAGAAATTTGTTCTCTATAAGAATGAAGTTGAGAACCAACTAAATAAAAAAATTAAGGAGTTAAGAAGTGATCGTGGTGGTGAGTATGTTTTCCCTTTTGAATCACTTTGTGAACAAAATGGAATCATACATCAAACCACAGCTCCTTATTCGCCTCAATCCAATGGGATTGCGGAACGTAAGAATCGTACCTTGTAAGAGATGATGAACGCTATGTTAATCAGTTCTGGCTTACCTTAGACTATGTGGGGAGAAGCTGTCTTATCAGCTAATTACCTTTTAAATAAGGTACCACGGAAAGAAGCAGGGAAAACTCCTTATGAAATGTGGAAATGAAGGGTACCTTCCTATAAATTCCTTCGAGTGTGGGGGTGTCTTGCCAAGGTAGTCATTCCTCCACCTAAAAAGGTGAAGATAGGACCAAAAACTGTTGATTGCATTTTCATAGGATATGCACATAACAGTAATGCTTATCGATTTCTTGTGCATGAGTCTAATGTACCAGATATTCACAAGAATACGATAATGGAATCGATGAATGCATCTTTTTTCGAATACGTTTTTCCTTGTAAAACTAATTCGAATTCAGATGTGCACAAAAGGGCACATGAGACTATCATTGAAGATAGTCAGGACCGAGAACAAATTAATGTTCCAGAGGATCAACAAGTTGTTGAACCTGAACTAAGACGTAGCAAAAGAGCTAGAACGGAAAAATCATTTGGTCCAGATTTTCTGACATTCTTGTTAGAGAATGATCCTCAAAGCTATAACGAAGCGGTAAGGTCAGCTGATGGTGCCTTGTGGAAAGATGCCATCAATAGTGAAATTGAATCCGTCTTACAAAATCACACCTGGGAGTTAGTGAATCTTCCTCCAGGATGTAGACCTTTAGGGTCCAAGTGGATTTTCAAAAGGAAAATAAAGGCAGATGGATCAATTGACAAGTACAAAGCAAGACTTGTAATTAAAGGTTATAGACAACGTGAAGGTCTTGATTACTTTGATACTTATTCTCCTGTAACGAGAATAAATTCCATAAGGATGATACTAGCGATTGCAGCTTTGCGCAATCTTGAGGTACATCAGATGGATGTGAAAACAGCCTTTCTGAATGGAGATTTAGATGAAGAAATCTACATGGAACAACCTGAAGGCTTTATAGCTCCAGGACAAGAAAAGAAAGTCTGTAAGTTAGTTAAATCCTTGTATGGATTGAAACAAGCCCCGAAACAGTGGCATAAAAAGTTTGATGACACCATGTTGGCAAATGGTTTCAAAATCAATGAATGTGATAAATGCATTTATGTCAGAGAGACAGAAGTTGGCTATGTCATTTTATGTCTCTACGTTGATGACATACTGATTGTCGGGAGTAATGTCAAAATGGTGAAATCTACCAAGAATATGCTGAAATCCAAGTTTGACATGAAAGACATGGGTCTTGCAGATGTCATTCTGGAAATAAAGATCTCGAGAAGTCCAGATGGACTTATTCTTGATCAGTCGCACTATGTGGACAAAATTCTTGGTAAATTCAACAATGATGATTCAGCTGTGGCTAGAACTCCCTTAGATGTGAGTTTACACCTATCAAAGAATAGGGGAGATGGTATATCTCAAGTAGAATACTCTAGAGTGATCGGGAGTTTGATGTATCTATCGAGTTGTACAAGGCCTGATATAGCCTGTACAGTAAATAAGCTCAGCAGATATACGAGTAATCCAGGGGTTGATCACTGGAAAGCAATAGTGAGAGTACTTAGGTACTTACGTTTTACTCGTAATTATGGGTTGCACTATCATAGATATCCAGCTGTAGTCGAAGGATACAGTGATGCTAATTGGATATCTGACATGAAAGACTCAAAGTCTACTAGTGGTTATGTGTTTACACTAGCAGGTGCAGCTATATCATGGAAATCCTCCAAACAGACTGTGATAGCCAGATCTACAATGGAATCAGAATTCATTGCATTAGACAAGTGTGCTGAAGAAGCAGAATGGCTTCGAAATTTTCTAGAGGATATTCCAAGTTGGCCTAAGCCAGTGCCAGCAATTTGCATTCATTGCGATAGTCAATCTGCAATTGGAAGGGCACATAACAATATGTATAATGGTAAGTCTAGACATATTCGTCGTAGACACAATACCGTTAGACAATTACTCTCTACTAGAGTTATTTCGATTGACTATGTAAAGTCAAAGGATAACATTGCGGATCCGCTAACCAAAGGGTTAAATAGAGAGTTAGTTGTGAAATCATCGAGGGGAATGAGACTGAAGCCCATTAGATAAATGTTTATTACGAAGGAAAACCCAACCTTGTTGACTGGAGATCCCAAGATCTAGGTTCAATGAGACAACCTACTCGTAAAAGACATAATTGGATCACTGTGGGGGGTTACCCTCTAGTCCATTCCTATGATGAAATGAAACAGTGATGCTCGTATGGATAGAGGTTAAGCAAAAGTTTTTAATGATTCTTATGCGTCGGGAATCCGAGCAGAGTATTACGAGATACTCTTAAATAAGAAATCACCTATGTGAGAGAGAAGTGAGGCCGCTTCAAAGGGAATTGTACGGGGCACAATTTTAGAAACTCTTGCAGAACCAGGTAGATGTTCATGGCCAAAATGAACATAATAATGAGAACTCAAATGTGTAGGTAAAATATCTGTGTGATATGTGTTTCTCAAATTACATGAACGGCAGTACAGTTCAATGACATCGCGTCAACTGTCAGCCAGTAATGAGATATATTTTCACAAGGGAAGGTTCAAAGGCTGTGGCCTACCTATCCTATGCAGGTGTTGAACCGTTGAACTCTTCTAGGTCAAAATAAAATGTTTTATAAAATAATTTTATTCGACGTTTTTCGCCAATTTCATTCATGTGGGGGATTGTTGGAAAAATGCTTATTTATAAGCATTTTGAGGCTCAATTTTAAGCATGGTCCACTTCGTGTTAGTGGTTGTTATTGAATGATTCGGATACTCCTCCGTGAGTACTTCGAAATGGTATATTCATATGCTTAAAATGGTGCTTGGGTGAATGAGAAATTGTTGCTCAAAGTTCACAATTTTCAAGCCTTTTGTAATTCCATAACAGCTAATTTAATTAGCTTGGTGGTTACAAAGTTTAATCTCCATAAGTGCTAATCAATTAGCTTGGTGGTTATATAGTTTAATTTCCATTAGTGCTAATTTAATTAGCTTAGTGGTTACAACAATGTGTAACATCTCCCATTATGAAATTTAATTGGCAAGTTAATTTCTATTAATTGAGATGTGTTTTTCTTTTCCTATATAAACAACATCAGTTCTTGTTTTCAAAATATGAAATAGAAAATAGAGAAAGACATAGCACACACACGAAAGATCATTTTCTTTGTTTTGTTAAAAGGAGAGTTCAAACACTTTGTGGTTCGTTGGATACGAGTCTGGTGGTGCCCTTTCTCGTACGTTTCCGTTGTATCCTGGGAAACAATCGTCTCACGTTCTACTGCACCTACGGTAGGGGACGAATTTGTTTTAAGGATATTGTTGTTTTACAACAAGCCTCGGGAAAGTTCTGATTTGCCTCAGCTTCAGCTTCATCCTCTGCCTCAGCATCAGCATCTGCCAACAGCCTCCGCCTCAGCTTCAGCTTCAGCCTCAGCTTCATCTTCAGCCTCTGCCTGACTCAGCATCTGCTGTCAGCCTCTGCCTCAGCATCTGCCAACAGCCTCTGCCTCACAGCTTCAGCTTCTGCCTCTGCCTGACTCAGCATCTGCCAACAGCCTCTGCCTCAGCATCAGCATCTGCTTCAGCCTCTGCCATCTGCCTCTGCATCTGCTCATCAGTCCCTGCCTCGCCTCCGCTTTCAGGGTCTGCCGTTAGGGTCTGCTCCGAGGATAATAATTATAATTGTAATTTTGTCATATTCGGATTTCCCAATTACCGTGTAATAATTGTAATAATTGTTATTTACAGTCATATCTCTCACAGCAGGCGGGCCTCGCATAGTTATTGGGCCCTCATGCTGTGAGAGAGATGTTATATACACCCGGCACATAATATAATTTTCGGTGGTTGGAGGGACTAGTCAAATCCGTATATCTTTTAATCAATAATTATTAATAAAATTTGTTAATAAATTATCAGGTAAAATAGGAGAAAAATCACATGAAGTATTAGTCATTTGGTTTGAGGCTAAGCGTCCTGAAGATTTGTATTCATGTATCTGCGAGGACGGTTAAGATTTATCTTTAATATTATTATTATTGAATCTATATCGATTAACATGAGTCCCCAATGGGTGTGGCTTGGTGGTGTAGGGTTCAGGATCTCACATTGAGGTTCTGGGTTCGAATCCAGGGGGTGCATTTCTTGTAAGAGTCTGGGACAGCCGGTGGTTTTACCTGCGTCGCGGCCCATAATATGTGGTTTGGTGGCGGGGTTTCCATCGTTTCCAAAAAAAAAAAAAATGATTTCTCCGACACAATAATAAATCCTCAAGATTTGTGATTAAACTCTCATGGGCTAATTCTGTATCAATTAATTTTTGTTTCAATTTTGACCTATTTGCATACTTTTATTGCAATTCTAGTCAATTTATTAGCTTCTATCTTTGGTCTCTTGAAACCCATTTGACCTTAAACTTTCACGTATATAAAGGTGCTTTAATATAAATTTTAAATTATTGTCTATCAATTAAAGCTTTTGTGACAAACAATTTTTCTCAAGGAGAGAAGAATAATTCACACTACACATTGTATAAATGAACTTAGAATTCAAAGTGTTATATCGAAGTGGAATGCAACTATGCAACATTGACAAAAATTTCTAACAAATTAAAATTGGATATTCGGTGGGATATTTTTTTAGTGATATTCATGTTTCAAATAGTTGTATATGTGGTGCGTTGGGGGCTGCGCATTGGGCCCCCGATTTGTGTAGCTGGGTTGAGCCCGAAAAGTTCGGTCCAGGTGATTTCCGGGTCATCAAAAAAAAATAGTTGTATATTTTGAGAGAGGTTAAAATATACAACTACTTGAAACAAAAATATCAAAAAAAAAAATATTATCCTAGAAATATCTACTAAAAATTCAATGCACTCTCACTATTAAGCTTGTTAAAATAAAGATAAAAAAAAAAGGTTTTACAAGTGGCTACTTTATTGATTGAATTTTGACTTAATGGGAAATCATAAATAATCCCATAATTGGTGGGTAAATTGATGAAAATGACTAGCACTGATCTTTATGTTAAAAAAGTGAACTAAAGGTAATAATAGTCAATGTGGGAAAATTTTTTGACTTTTTGTTGATTGATGGAAACAAAATCATCCTCTATTATCCCATCTTTTTTTTTTTTTTTTGCTTTTTTAGCTTTTAGGATTTGATGAATCATGATCATCATCACTTCTTTGAAACTGATGCATGGTTGTTAGGGATTTCCACCGTCTGATCAATCAAATCATACCGTAATTTAGGGATTTTGTGTTATTTGTTCTTTTTCATGTTCCCTTTTACGTGCTCAACGGACTGGTGTAGGGTTTAAGATCTCATATTAAGATTATGGGTTTGAATCTAATAAATACGTTTCTTCTAAGAGTTTAAGATAACTGGAGATTTTATCTGTTTCGTTTAAGCCTAAAAAAAAATAATTTGACGAATGGGTTTCCAACGATTAAAAATATATATATATATATATAATATATATATATATATATATATATATATATATATATATATATATATATATATTCACAGTTACAATGGAGGCTCAATAGTATCCCTTCCATGAACAAAGAACGATTTTTCACTTGCAAGATTTGTTATGTAGGTCCAAGAAGTTTTGGGCTAAAAATTGGGAGCAAGTTTGGTCTACAACCGAAGCCCAATCATCCACTTACAATATTTCTCATTAGGTGTTTTTAGGTTGATTTACTTAACAAGAATATGGGAGTTTTCAGGTTAAGTAAGAATCGTGAATTTTAATATGATATTATAACCATCTTCATATATAAGTGGGTTCACCTTATTTATCCACTTGATACGGATCAAGTAAACGACTAGTTTACACGTGAGAATATTGAGGAAATCCCATATTAACAGATAAGTAACATTGGTTTATGAAGAATAAGACAATTCTCCATTCTCAATTTTAGGTTAAATTAAGTATGTGAAATATAACATTTCCCTTATGTTCTATTGTCAAACTTGTATGCTTCAAATGCCATTGGAGAGAGGTTGCAGAGGCAATGAAGATTTTGAAGGATAGTGGGCTAAAGGAGCTTGGCTATATTGTGATTAAGTACATATTCAAATTTCTAGGCCTGGCAACAGGTTGGTAATTTTTCTCGTCTTGTCTCATTTGGATATGATTTGAAATATATTTTTTATTTCGTTTTGGAAATAGGACGCGATGGGACAAAAAAATTTAATAAGATGAAATTTCACGAGATATGAGATGAAATTGATATGAATTTTTATTTCGAAAAAATAACAGAAAGATTAAGATCAAAATTGACAAATTTCGTTCCATTCCATATCATGTCATCCTAACATGTGAAATTTATTTGAACCATATTATTTAGACTCCACTTGTAATCTGATTGTGACTTTCATTCAAGTCATACCTATCGTGCAATCACTGCCTCAAAAAATGGATTTACTATTTTAGTGTGTATTTAGTATGATTTCTAATAAATGTAAAATAGTTTTTTGAATTTCAAAAGCTCTTTTGAAAAATTTTGGTGGTGTTTGGTTACATTTTAAGTAGAGTTTTTAAGGATTTAAAAATGTATTTTGTCTCTACTAACAAAAGCTCAAAATTTAGGCTTTTAGGAGTAAGAACTTGATTTTTGTTTAAAATGTTAAATTATTTATAATACTCTTATTTAATTTAGCAATATTATTTCATTTCTGTTGGTAGAATTTAGTATTATCAAACAGTAATAAAACTTGCAAACAAACAGATCAAAACAGCAAAAGTAGATCTAGATGCATAAAACCCTAAAACCAGAAAGTCTTTAAAACAAACCAGAAAATGAAGAATACAGAGTTGTCCAAGTCGAGATGATCTCTGTCCTTAAGAACTTATTGGCTCCGTCACGGGTGCTTTACGGATTCGTTTTGCCAACGTTCTCCCAGGATTACTTGGATTCTTCTTGTTCAAGGTGCACTCCTTAACAAGTATACGAACTTGGAATCAATGGTGAATCTCTCTCAAAACAAGGAAAACATAAATGCCTTTAAAGTTGGTGTATTTCTTTATATGTCTTTTTTTCCATATCTAATATTGGAATTAAAGCCTTCTTATATAAGGCATAGAGGGGTGCCAATAGGGCACCCCTTGGGGTGGGTTGCAACCCTCCAAGGATTGCAACCTCTCATACACCCCTAGGGAATTCCAATAACATACATATCCATATACATCTCATATTTAATGAATTTTGAGGAATTTACAACAATCCCCCACAATTCTTCAAATATTCATACAGACATGTGAGAGAGATACCGTGAGCTAAAGCTGCATCGAAATAGGTAGCTTTCGCCTTGAACCTTTCCTAGTGAATAACAATCGGATTTACTTGGCAAACCAGTGACCCATAGTCTTGAACTGTTCTGCCGTTGATGTAAACCAAGACAATTGCCAACACACAGCTTTAATTCGACCATTTTCCCGTTCTACGGTTGTGTTCATTTTGGCCCTGAACAACGGTCCTGGATTCATCAAGCACTTTAGGGTAACCCGCCTTTAAAGGTTCCCATGGAAGCGGCCTCACTTCTTACTTGAAATAGGTGATCTACTATGAAGAGGTAATCTGTCTTTACCCCCATTAGGACTCATCTCCTAATATAGTGATCATTAAAAGCCTTAGCTTATCCTAACCAATGACAGACAGCACTCGGCGTCATTATCGGAATGGGAAAGAGTACGAAACTCTTCAGTGCTTGTTTTGAATTGCACAAAGTTTCTGTTGTCCCTTTTGAACCTAGATCTTGGGATCTCCAGTCAACTAGGTTGGGTTTCCACAGTGACAATTCTTAGATTATAGGCTTCAAGCCCATTCCCCTCGATGACTTCTCAACTTGCTCTCGAGGTAAACCTTTAGTTAGTGGATCCGCTAGGTTTTCCTTCGACCTGACATAATCGATCGTTATTATGCCACTTGAGAGCAGTTGACGCATGGTATTATGTCTCCGACGTATGTGTCGAGACTTACCATTATACATTGTATTTTGGGCTCTCCCAATTGCCGATTGGCTATCACAATGTATGCTAATCGCTGGCACCGGTTTGGGCCAACTAGGAAATCCTCCAGGAAGTTTCTAAGCCATTCTGCTTCTTCCGCTGTTTTGTCTAACGCTATGAACTCTGATTCCATAGTAGACCGGGCAATACATGTTTGCCTCGAGGATTTCCATGACACAGCTGCATTACCAAGTGTGAAAACATCCAACCGTAGATTTGGAATCCACTATATCAGATATCCAGCATCGATGTATCCCTCTAGAACAGCAGGATATCTCTCGTAATGTAGCCCATATTTTGAAGTTTCTTATACCTCAAAACACTTACTATGACTTTCCAGTGGTTATGTCCTGGATTGCTAGTATATCTGCTAAGCCTATTCGCTTGAGCGATATCAGTTCGTGTGCAATTCGTGAGATACATCAGACTTCTGATGATCCTTGAATACTCTAATTGCGATATGCTTAAGCCAGTATTCTTTGATAGAGGAAGAGTTAGGTTAGCTACTCCCAAATCTTTCATATCAAATTTGCTGGTTAACACTTTCTTGGTAAACTGAATCAACACATGATTATTACCAATTATCAGCATATCGTCTACATAGAGACATACAATGACATATCCTTTTTGAGTTGACTTGGTGTACACCACTTATCACACTCATTGGTTTTAAACCCACTTGATAACATCTCTTTGTCAATGTTCTCATGTCATTGTCTAGGTGCTTGTTTTAATCCGTACAAGGATTTTACAAGTTTGCACACCTTCTGTTCTTATCCAGGAACATCAAACCCTTCTGGTTGTTCATGTAAGTCTCTTCATCCAATTCACCATTCAAGAATGACGTCTTTACATCCTTTGATGTATTTCAAGACCAAATATAGCTGCTATAGCTATAAGCATTCTACTGATGTGATACGAATCACTGGTGGATAGGTGTCAAAGTAAACAAAGCCTTCTCTTTGTCTATAATCTTTTATGACAAACCTCGCCTTGTACTTATCTATTGATCCATCCATTTTCATCTTTCCAATTGTAGCCCAGTGGCTTACAACCTGGAGGAAGATCAACCAACTCCCAAGTATGGTTCTGTTGGATTGAATCAATCTCACTGATAATCGCCTCTTTCCACATAGGTGCCTCCAAAGAAGACATTGCTTCTTTATAGCTTCGAGGCTCATTTTCTAACAAATATGTCAGAAAATCGGATCTGACTCTTGGTCAACATGATCACTGTCCTTGACAGTATCAACAGCTCTTTTTGAGAGACTCTCTTCTTTGTCTTTCCTTACAATGAAATGTCTCTTCAAAAATATTGCATTCCTTGACTCAATCATCACATTCAGATTGATGTCAGGAATCTCATACTTGTGTACCAAGAATCGATACGCACTACTGTTGCAAGCATATCCGAAGAATATACCAGTCAACAGTTTTGGGTCCTATTCCACCTTCTTAGGTTTAGGAGCCATCACCTTGGCAATTGGCAAGACACCCCCACATTTTCAGATATTTGTAGGAAGGTACATAACCTTTCCACAACTCATATGGTGTGTCTTGATCCTGTTCAATCTTCTGTGAGGAAGCTTGTTCAGAACGTAGTTCGCGGAAAGCAGGGCTTTCCCCCACAAGTTCTGAGGTAAACCAGAACTAGTCAACATGGCATTCATCATTTCCTTCAACGTTCGGTCTTTGCACTCAGCAATCCCATTTGTTGAGGAGAATACGGAGCAATGGTTTCGTAAATAATTCCGTGCACAGAACAATATTCACCGAATGATGAAACGTATTCACCACTTCTATCACTCCCGATTCTTTTGATTTCCTTGCCAAGTTGATTTGCAACTTCGTTCTCAGTGTATAAAGCTCTCAATAGCTTCAGCTATGCTCCTCAGCAAATACACTTAACTGAATCTTGTGCTTTCATCGATAAAAGTGACAAAGTACTTTTTTACCGCCTCTTGTTTGCCAACATTCATGTCACATACGTCAATGTGTACAAGTTCCAAGGGTTCAGAACTTCGTTCTATGATGTTCTATGTATTTTTACTTCAACACATGCCTCACACTTATGTTGGCTATCAATGCAAATTTAGGTAGGCATAAGGTGTACGTTAGTATGTGTATGTGTCTTAATGTCATAGTCCTAATCTAACCTTCATGCCATACATTTTGTGACTCAATAATATAAGCAGAAGTTTCAGCTTTATTAATAGCACAATTGACAGTCATTGAAAAGACCCTCAGCGAGGTATCATTTTCCTACATAGACATCATTTTGGGGCAAAACAATCTTGTCAGAAACAAATACAAACCGAGACCGAGTTCTTCTGAATATCTGGAACATGCAAACATTCTTATATGTAAGCTCCGTTCCGGATATCATTTTCAGAACTACTGTGCCTTGTCCAACCACTCTAGAGGTAGACGAGTTTCCCATTGTCAGATGATCGTCGCCATCGACCTTTCTGATACGAGGAAAACATCTTGCTATCAGCACAGATATGACGAGTAGCCCTAGTGTCTACCCATCATTCTCTCGGATTCCCAACCAAGTTGGCTTCAGTTACCACTGCTGAGAGATTCATTTCTGAAATCTCATCAGGTAACTGCTCATCTTCAGCGACACAGGCCTCATTTTTCCTGCCATTGTCCTGAGATAACTTGTTTCTGCAGTCCTTTGTCATATGACCGCTCTTTCACAGTTGTAGCACTTCCCATTGAACTTCTTGTTCGCTTGGGAGAATCAGCTTCACTGTTCTTTCTTTTCTTGCTACCCTTTACATCCTTAAAGATGTTGGCCTTAGACTTCATAGTCTTGTAGCTGGCCTTCTCGGACATCATGTTGTCATGTTCAATTTTCAATCAAACTCCAAGGTCTTCAAGGCTCATCTGCTTCTTTCTGTGTTGCAGATAGCCCATGAAGTCCTTCCATGATTGAGGCAACTTTTCAATTATAGCGGCAACTTGAAACATCTCACAGAGTTTCATTCCCTCATCCAGTATTTCATGAATGATCAATTGCAGTTCACCCAACTGAGACATCACCGTCCTTGAATCTACCATCTTGTAGTCCAGGAACCTACCCACGACAATTTCTTTTGTCCGGCATCTTCGGTTTTGTACTTCTTCTCGAGAGATTCCCAGAGAACCTTCGCAGAAGTCATGCCTTGGTACACGTTTACAGGGTATTGTCAAGACACCCAAAAGGTAGTTCTTCTAAGAAGTCTCCAGACATCCAAGTCTGTTCTCGCTCTTCCTTGGCCAATTCAGATTCACCCTCCACAAGATCCGGAGGATCTTTGAGGAATTAGCCAACTGGAGAGTTGTCAGGTAGAACAGCATTTTGCTCTGCCACTGTTTGAAATTTGCCCCACCAAATTTCTCCGGCTTTTCTCCGTAAGAGACCGGTATTCTTTGATATTTCCACTAGCCATTTGTAACTGGAAATTCAACAGAGTTCAATCAGTCTACGAAAGACGAATTGCACAACGATCAACGAATGATCTTGTTCAAAGTGATGTACTAGGTAGTCACTTGTTGTTCTAATGGACGAAAGTTCCAATAAACACAAGTCATTGAATTTTAACTAAAGATACTTAAGGAAAATTGAACGAACGAATATTCTTCGAACACCTTTTCCAATAGGATCTTTTAGCAATTCACAACCCAGATTTACACTCTTCCAATAGCACAATTATTACGATAAGTGTAGATATATAAATGTCAATCAAGATTGGATGGAATTACTTGTGCAAAATTACACTTTAAATTCTCAACCAATTATGCAACAACCAATCAATTTCAACTTTATCACTATGTGTATGCTTGTGATAATTGAACAACTTAATAATAACTTAAATCTATACTACCAAGATTAATGTGTTTACAGTATATGACTAACCAAGTTAATATTAATTAAAGTTTGCAGTTTATGATACTTACAGGACAAAGTCGTTAGTGTCACGTTCGTATCTACGTTCGAACGAGACTGTCCAGTGTGGGTGCTTCGTGTTGCGTTTGATAACGCGTTCGAACGATGTGTTTCCAGAGAGTTCACGTTCGAGTAGCGTTTGATAACGCGTTCGAACGGAATGATTCCAGAGAGTTCACGTTCGTATAGCGTTCGTGAACGCGTTCGAACGGAATGATTCCAGAGAGTTTGCGTTCGAGTTGCGTTTAGTATGCGTTCGAACGTTCTAAGGCAGAAGGCTTGCGTTCGAGGTGCGTTTGAAGAGACGCGTTCGAACGTTCTTACGAGAATTCAAATTTTTAGCCTTCGCGTGCGTTGGCGTTTCGAACGCCCTACGGGTTTTTCATGCACAGTTCGTATTTTTCCAGAAAATATTCAACCCTAACATGCAAATTACTATTTAATAACACGATATCAATAAGTTCTTAAGATTGTTGGTAGAATTTAGTATTATCAAACAGTAATAAAACTTGCAAACAAACAGATCAAACAGCAAAAGTAGATCTAGATGCATAAAACCCTAAAACCAGAAAGTCTTTAAAACAAACCAGAAAATGAAGAATACAGAGTTGTCCAAGTCGAGATGATCTCTGTCCTTAAGAACTTATTGGCTCCGTCACTGTACGGGCCAAATTTGGGCCCAAGGGTAAAATTGACTTTTCGCTTCAGGCCTTACACCAATGGCAGCCCAATCCCTCCGGATAGTACCCAGAATAAATTTGGGCCAAAGACCCGACTACATCCTCAGGCCCACGTACAAAGAGATCCATACCCAGCGAACCATTGACTGATCAGTTACTTCAATCCGAAACGTCCAGACTCATCTCACATAACTCGACGGTTTCCAACATCCAATGGACGAGTAATTAAAGGTGATAAATACAACAATTTCCCGAGGGTGTATATAAGAGGAGAAAAGTCTACGAGAAAAGTGGGAAGACTCGGATAACTCAACCATATTCTCTCCATAGCTCTCAATATCTCACATCAACCGCCCTCACGGCAGATCACGAGTATCAACGTAATCTCTAGCCTTGCTCTTCAATTACTTTCAGCTCATCTCCATCACTGACTTGAGCGTCGGAGTGCCCCCGGCACCCACCACACCGGTGGGTAGTCTACTCCCGCTCACTCTACCTTTGCTTTGCAGGATCGCTAGCGCCCCCAACTACAAATTCTCGATTGTGGACCTCGGCGAAATCCAGCGTCCACAATTGGCGCCGTCTGGGGGGACTTAGCGATTCACTACATGCAAAGGTCTCTCTATCTATGATCCTATCAAAGACCTCTCCTCGTGTGGCGTCACACGACTAGCAAACACCAGATCTCATGATTATTTAATTACCCATCTTCTAAAGACAATTATAAACATCGAAGCACATTTCGTCAATCCTCCAAAGACGCGAGGCAGAAAGTCATCGCGCAGAAGTCCAATCCAACCACTTGGAAGCTTCAAAAATATGGCAAGTAACAGTATGCCATAAGAAAACCATCCATCAAATCAAGAAAGAAGTCAACACATCTACTCGACCGACCAAACATAACAAACACCATCCTCCATATGCAAAGAAATAAAAGAGATTAAAAGAGCAATTATGTCAAACCTACCCGGTGTCAAACTACCAAAATCCATTTACTTCAATCAACATATATGGACCACCACTTGGACCATTCTATTCATTTCCTCCAGTCGACATGAGAATGCTCTCATAATTCCCGGCATACCCAATCAACCAAAAAGTATTCTCCAAGGTCGAAATCTATTCGAAACTACTTAGGGCGATTACCTTCTAATCTAAATGGCATGGATAGAATATTATCCCCTTCAGACTACGAAAGAGGATTGTCGTCTCCTCCAGGTGGCATGAAAGATTACGTGAATGGAGTTTCATCAACTCTAGACTCCATTAGACCTTAGATTCATGGACCTACATCAGGAGCAAGACGCCTCCCTTCAATGTAACTATATTTCCTACTATTTACCTCACATGATGAAGCGATATCCCAGTCGGCAGTACCCGAATGAAGATTTGGCGTGGACATCCCGATCACCTTACCAGGTATGGCTTACACTTTTTAAGAATGTCTCAGTCGACATCACTAAGGCATGTGACTTATAATAGATGTTATAATATAATACTAGCTATGGGTGTCCCAGTCGACATCAAAATGTGGCTTGGGACTTTTGATTGATGTCCTAGTTGGCATTACAGTTTATAGTGTGACTCACTATGGGTGTCCCAGTCGACACTAAAATTTATAACTGGGTAATTATTTTGGATGGCTTAGTCGACATTTACCATGTTTGATAAAGAATTTGTAAGGGATGTCCCACTCGACATAAATATGTTGAGGAGGATGTCCCAGTTGGCATATTATGTATGTAGCTTGTCGCTTGCTAAATATACCACTCGACCCCCAATATTGAAGATCACATTTGACATGGAAATGAAAAATATGCTAGCTAGATGGCTGGACTTTCATTCCAGACGACAATGTAGAAATTCTAGCCGGAGTAAGAGATTTCACTCGACACGACAAGGACGAAGTCTTGGCTAGAGGCTAAGGTTCCAATCGGCACGTAATGAAGGAATGATTAACTACTGGCTGAAGATCCATTCGACACGACAGTTAGACTACGAAAAAGGACTACCTTCCCCTCCAGACTACATTGAAGGATTATTCCTCCATAAGACATGAAAGCCAATCGGTCAACAAAAAAGATGTCAAGCGCCTCCATATTCGCCTTGGGCATTAGAAGTATCAGTCTACACATGCATGCAAGTCGTGAAGAAAGCTCTCTGCCTCATGGCCATGAGCGGACCACGAGAGAGTCAGCCCACACTGAGCAAAGCTCAATACCCGAAATGATGGACCTGGCTGAGAGACAATCTGGCAGATAAGAACCCCACCATCTTCGGTTAACCAAAATCGGCCTAAATCCGAGTGAAACCAAGAGGAGCCCCACTATCTTCGGCTCCACACAATTCGCCCTACATCAACAAGAATAATCGTCTCAATAGGGACTCCTTCGACTCGACAGAATTCGGCCCACTTCAATAAGTATAATCGGTCCCAAGGCAACAAAAAAAACCCACAAGTAATCACAAAGACTTTAAACAAAAAGCCCCACGTCGATTAATTCCACTGAGAGCCAAGGAAAGAGTAAAACAAAATCCAAACCACACCTAATATTGCAAGCAAAACCAAAAAGCCCAAAGCCAAACAAGCCCAATTTAGCCATTCACTTGACCCACGTCAGCTATAGCAAATTCATAAACAAAATTCAGCAAACAAAAATCCCTCTTGGAGTCCCACATCGCCTGTTGCAACACAAAAGACCAGAAACAGCCTCGACCAAAAACAAAATTCTGCCCATTCGACAAAACTGCATACAAAGAGTAAGTGCCCTACTCGACTTGGCAGAGGTTCCAATTGACACGACAAGCATATATGCCCAGTTTTGGTTGAAAACCACATTCGACGAGATACAAAGAATGCTTGGCAGAAGCTTCATTCGACACAAGCAACACATATTTCCAAGTTCCCATTCGACAGGATGTAAGCTGACATCAAGACTCTTCCATTCTCACAAGCTATGTTTATGATGGATGCCAAAAATTTAGCTTGATACACAATGATAAAACCCCACTCGACAACACGAGCCGCTGATACAAAGAATCACCAAGCGCCCCAGATGACACTTGAGTTACAAAGGCAATGATGTGTCACATTCTCCTATTCAAGAATTGATTGGTTGGCCATCACCTGTCTTAGCCGACAAAGCAGATTCATCAAAACGATCTCTAAGTAGCTCATTGGACAATATCTCCAGATGACAGGTATGAAATCACCCATGATTACTAACATATTATCTCAGGCATTTATAAAAGGCCATTCGACATGATGAATATGAGACAAAGAATTAAGTATTAGCCAAGAATCCAATGGTCACTGGTTCACAACCAACATCATTTGAATCGATGTCGCATCACTAGGGATTGTCCAGACGACATGAGTCATTTGCGATTACCCAAGTGACAGGCGATAATGGAACATCCTCCATGATTACCCACCTCCTGCCTAGTCGACACAACAGGCGAATGAGAGATATCTCATTAGCTCAGGCGACAAAGTAATGTCATGTCTTAAACCTCAAGTTCAACCATGGTGAGTTCACCAGGGTTATTGAGAATAAATGGTCTCGTATGTTCTCCATCCATTAGGCGCATCAGACCCTCCCCCAAATCAAGAAACAAATTGGAAACTCTTTGTCTGCTTCCCATTGCCGCCATCGATACACATGTATAAGAAGATGAGTCTTGAAGTCGAGCCTAATGATGATGAATTGGATTAGAGAGAAGGATTGGACGGCTGAGGTTTGTCGCAGCCGTTAAGGTGATTAGAGAATATTCAATCGTTTCATTCGCACTGATTTTCCCTTCCTTGTGATAGCTCCATGCCACGTCATAATCACGCGAGCCCAGCTAAGGCCCATAGCCCCAAATCGAGGCATGAAACAGAATCTCACTTCGCCAAAGCCTTGCAAATCGCCTCACGTCCCACACTCTCAGTCTAACAGGCGAGAAACGTGATGGTGCCGCGTCCCATAATCTGATCGAGAGGTCCATGTGGCTAAGAAACATGACTCCAGATACTGCAGCTGTCTCACTCGACACTGATGATATAGTCTCGACTTAAAGAAAATGTTCTAGAAGAGGATACAACAAGTATCCCACTTGACACTACGTTGATGTAGTCTCGGCTCAAATGCTTTTAATAAAAAAAAAAAAAAAAGAAAAAAAAAATAAAAAAATTATATATATATATAACATTATGAGATGAATGTCCCATTGGACACTGCACATGAGGTGAATGACCCACTCGACACGTATGAGACTTCACACACATTTTAAGCGACAATGATAGATTATTGTATTCTTCAAATGACAAGATGAACTTTCATTTATACTACGTGGATGGATTGCCACCAACTACAGACTTCATTCAACCGTAAACTCTCATTGACCTTTGTCAGTAGAACGAAGGTTGATGACCTTCGTAGACCTTCAGCAGGTCTAGTAGTATGAGAAGAAAATACCATTGGACCTTCATCAGGTTTGAAGAGTAAAGACATTCAAGAACCTTCATCTGGTTCAGTCAACCGGGGACATCCCCCATTGACTCATGTCGAGTCAAGTTGTAGACATGGATTGACACATGTCGTATGACTTATATCTTCCTGGACTCATCAAGTCCAGTCGACCGGGGACATCCCCCATTGACTCATGTCGAGTCAAGTTGTAGACATACACATGTCATATGACTTATATCTTCCTGGCTTCAACAAGTCCAGTTGACTGGGGACATCCCCCATAGACTCATGTCGAGTCAAGTTGTAGACATGGATTACACATGTCGTATGACTTATATTTTCCTGGTCTCAGCAAGTCCAATCGACCGGGGACATCCCTCATTGACTCATGTCGAGTCAAGTTATAGACATGAACTACTCATGTCGTATGATATTTATTCCTGGACTCATCAAGTCCAGACGACCAGGGACATCCCCCATTGACTCATGTCGAGTCAAGTTATAGACATGAACAACTCATGTCGTATGATATATATTCCTGGATTCATCAAGTCCAGTTGACTGGGGACATCCCCCATAGACTCATGTCGAGTCAAGTTGTAGACATGGATTACACATGTCGTATGACTTATATTTTCCTGGTCTCAGCAAGTCCAGTCGACGGGGACATCCCTCATTGACTCATGTCGAGTCAAGTTATAGACATGAACTACTCATGTCGTATGATATATATTCCTGGACTCATCAAGTCCAGACGACCAGGGACATCCCCCATTGACTCATGTCGAGTCAAGTTATAGACATGAACAACTCATGTCGTATGATATATATTCCTGGATTCATCAAGTCCGGTCGACCAGGGACATCCCCCATTGACTCATGTCGAGTCAAGTTATAGACATGAACAACTCATGTCGTATGATATATATTCCTGGATTCATCAAGTCCGGTCGACCAGGGACATCCCTCATTGACTCATGTCGAGTCAAGTTATAGACATGAACAACTCATGTCGTATGATATATATTCCTGGATTCATCAAGTCCAGTCGACCGTGGACATCCCCCATTGACTCATGTCGAGTCAAGTTATAGACATGAACTACACATGTCGTATGACTTATATCTTCCTGGACTCATCAAGTCCAGTCGACCGGGGACATCCCCCATAGACTCATGTCGAGTCAAGTTATAGACATGGATTGACACACTGTCGTATGAAATAACTCCTGAACTATTATCTGGTTCAGTCGACCGGGGACACCACCTATAGACTAATATCTAGTCAAGTTATACGCATAGACTATACATGTCATATATATCTTCCTGACCTCAGCAAGTCCAGTCGACCGGGGACATCCCCCACTGACTCATGTCAAGTCAAGTTGTAGACATGGAATACACATGTTGGTTGACTTATATCTTGACCTTCATCTGGTTCAATCGATTAGGTACTTCCCCAAAGGCTCCTGTAGAGTCAGGCTCAGAACCTTACATTCGTTTTGATTCCATTAATAGGCAGCATCAAACGCTCGAGTACGCCTACACTACGGCCTCGTCGCAAGCGACACACGCATCAAGTACTCTCCAAGCCAATGACACCTTGACTTAGAGAGTAGGGGACAAACTGTACGGGCCAAATTTGGGCCCAAGGGTAAAATTGACTTTTCGCTTCAGGCCTTACACCAATGGCAGCCCAATCCCTCCGGATAGTACCCAGAATAAATTTGGGCCAAAGACCCGACTACATCCTCAGGCCCACGTACAAAGAGATCCATACCCAGCGAACCATTGACTGATCAGTTACTTCAATCCGAAACGTCCAGACTCATCTCACATAACTCGACGGTTTCCAACATCCAATGGACGAGTAATTAAAGGTGATAAATACACACAATTTCCCGAGGGTGTATATAAGAGGAGAAAGTCTACGAGAAAAGTGGGAAGACTCGGATAACTCAACCATATTCTCTCCATAGCTCTCAATATCTCACATCAACCGCCCTCACGGCAGATCACGAGTATCAACGTAATCTCTAGCCTTGCTCTTCAATTACTTTCAGCTCATCTCCATCACTGACTTGAGCGTCGGAGTGCCCCCGGCACCCACCACACCGGTGGGTAGTCTACTCCCGCTCACTCTACCTTTGCTTTGCAGGATCGCTAGCGCCCCCAACTACAAATTCTCGATTGTGGACCTCGGGCGAAATCCAGCGTCCACAATTTGGCGCCGTCTGTGGGGACTTAGCGATTCACTACATGCAAAGGTCTCTCTATCTATGATCCTATCAAAGACCTCTCCTCGTGTGGCGTCACACGACTAGCAAACACCAGATCTCATGATTATTTAATTACCCATCTTCTAAAGACAATTATAAACATCGAAGCACATTTCGTCAATCCTCCAAAGACGCGAGGCAGAAAGTCATCGCAGAAGTCCAATCCAACCACTTGGAAGCTTCAAAAATATGGCAAGTAACAGTATGCCATAAGAAAACCATCCATCAAATCAAGAAAGAAGTCAACACATCTACTCGACCGACCAAACATAACAAACACCATCCTCCATATGCAAAGAAAAAAAGAGATTAAAAGAGCAATTATGTCAAACCTACCCGGTGTCAAACTACCAAAATCCATTTACTTCAATCAACATATATGGACCACCACTTGGACCATTCTATTCATTTCCTCCAGTCGACATGAGAATGCTCTCATAATTCCCGGCATACCCAATCAACCAAAAGTATTCTCCAAGGTCGAAATCTATTCGAAACTACTTGGCGATTACCTTCTAATCTAAATGGCATGGATAGAATATTATCCCCTTCAGACTACGAAAGAGGATTGTCGTCTCCTCCAGGTGGCATGAAAGATTACGTGAATGGAGTTTCATCAACTCTAGACTCCATTAGACCTTAGATTCATGGACCTACATCAGGAGCAAGACGCCTCCCTTCAATGTAACTATATTTCCTACTATTTACCTCACATGATGAAGCGATATCCCAGTCGGCAGTACCCGAATGAAGATTTGGCGTGGACATCCCGATCAACCTTACCAGGTATGGCTTACACTTTTTAAGAATGTCTCAGTCGACATCACTAAGGCATGTGACTTATAATAGATGTTATAATATAATACTAGCTATGGGTGTCCCGTCGACATCAAAATGTGGCTTGGGACTTTTGATTGATGTCCTAGTTGGCATTACAGTTTATAGTGTGACTCACTATGGGTGTCCCAGTCGACACTATAATTTATAACTGGGTAATTATTTTGGATGGCTTAGTCGACATTTACCATGTTTGATAAAGAATTTGTAAGGGATGTCCCACTCGACATAAATATGTTGAGGAGGATGTCCCAGTTGGCATTATTATGTATGTAGCTTGTCGCTTGCTAAATATACCACTCGACACCCCCAAATTGAAGATCACATTTGACATGGAAATGAAAAATATGCTAGCTAGATGGCTGGACTTTCATTCCAGACGACAATGTAGAAATTCTAGCCGGAGTAAGAGATTTCACTCGACACGACAAGGACGAAGTCTTGGCTAGAGGCTAAGGTTCCAATCGGCACGTAATGAAGGAATGATTAACTACTGGCTGAAGACATTCGACACGACAGTTAGACTACGAAAAAGGACTACCTTCCCCTCCAGACTACATTGAAGGATTATTTCCTCCATAAGACATGAAAGCCATCGGTCAACAAAAAAGATGTCAAGCGCCTCCATATTCGCCTTGGGCATTAGAAGTATCAGTCTACACATGCATGCAAGTCGTGAAGAAAGCTCTCTGCCTCATGGCCATGAGCGGACCACGAGAGAGTCAGCCCACACTGAGCAAAGCTCAATACCGAAATGATGGACCTGGCTGAGAGACAATCTGGCAGATAAGAACCCCACCATCTTCGGTTAACCAAAATCGGCCTAAATCCGAGTGAAACCAAGAGGAGCCCCACTATCTTCGGCTCCACACAATTCGCCCTACATCAACAAGAATAATCGGTCTCAATAGGGACTCCTTCGACTCGACAGAATTCGGCCCACTTCAATAAGTATAATCGGTCCAAGGCAACAAAAAAAACCACAAGTAATCACAAAGACTTTAAACAAAAAGCCCCACGTCGATTAATTCCACTGAGAGCCAAAGGAAAGAGTAAAACAAAATCCAAACCACACCTAATATTGCAAGCAAAACCAAAAAGCCCAAAGCCAAACAAGCCCAATTTAGCCATTCACTTGACCCACGTCAGCTATAGCAAATTCATAAACAAAATTCAGCAACCACCAAAATTCCTCTTTGGAGTCCCACATCGCCTGTTGCAACACAAAAGACCAGAAACGCCTCGACCAAAAACAAAATTCTGCCCATTCGACAAAACTGCATACAAAGAGTAAGTGCCCTACTCGACTGGCAGAGGTTCCAATTGACACGACAAGCATATATGCCCAGTTTTTGTTGAAAACCACATTCGCGAGATACAAAGAATGCTTGGCAGAAGCTTCATTCGACACAAGCAACACATATTTCAAGTTCCCATTCGACAGGATGTAAGCTGACATCAAGACTCTTCCATTCTCACAAGCTATGTTTATGATGGATGCCAAAAATTTAGCTTGATACACAATGATAAAACCCACTCGACAACACGAGCCGCTGATACAAAGAATCACCAAGCGCCCCAGATGACACTTGAGTTACAAAGGCAATGATGTGTCACATTCTCCTATTCAAGAATGATTGGTTGGCCATCACCTGTCTTAGCCGACAAAGCAGATTCATCAAAACGATCTCTAAGTAGCTCATTGGACATAATATCCCGATGACAGGTATGAAATCACCCATGATTACTAACATATTATCTCAGGCATTTATAAAAGGCCATTCGACATGATGAATATGAGACAAAGAATTAAGTATTAGCCAAGAATCCAATGGTCACTGGTTCACAACCAACATCATTTGAATCGATGTCGCATCACTAGGGATTGTCCAGACGACATGAGTCATTTGCGATTACCCAAGTGACAGGCGATAATGGAACTCCTCCATGATTACCCACCTCCTGCCTAGTCGACACAACAGGCGAATGAGAGATATCTCATTAGCTCAGGCGACAACAGTATGTCATGTCTTAAACCTCAAGTTCAACCATGGTGAGTTCACCAGGGTTATGAGAATAAATGGTCTCGTATGTTCTCCATCCATTAGGCGCATCAGACCCTCCCCCAAATCAAGAAACAAATTGGAAACTCTTTGTCTGCTTCCCATTGCCGCCATCGATACACATGTATAAGAAGATGAGTCTTGAAGTCGAGCCTAATGATGATGAATTGGATTAGAGAGAAGGATTGGACGGCTGAGGTTTGTCGCAGCCGTTAAGGTGATTAGAGAATATTCAATCGTTTCATTCGCACTGATTTTCCCTTCCTTGTGATAGCTCCATGCCACGTCATAATCACGCGAGCCCACTTGCTAAGGCCCATAGCCCAAATCGAGGCATGAAACAGAATCTCACTTCGCCAAAGCCTTGCAAATCGCCTCACGTCCCACACTCTCAGTCTAACAGGCGAGAAACGTGATGGTGCCGCGTCCCATAATCTGATCGAGAGGTCCATGTGGCTTAAGAAACATGACTCCAGATACTGCAGCTGTCTCACTCGACACTGATGATATAGTCTCGACTTAAAGAAAATGTTCTAGAAGAGGATACAACAAGTATCCCACTTGACACTACGTTGATGTAGTCTCGGCTCAAATGCTTTTAATAAAAAAAAAAAAAAAAGAAAAAAAAAATAAAAAAATTATATATATATATAACATTATGAGATGAATGTCCCATTGGACACTGCACATGAGGTGAATGACCCATCGACACGTATGAGACTTCACACACATTTTAAGCGACAATGATAGATTATTGTATTCTTCAAATGACAAGATGAACTTTCATTTATACTACGTGGATGGATTGCCACCAACTACAGACTTCATTCAACCGTAAACTCTCATGACCTTTGTCAGTAGAACGAAGGTTGATGACCTTCGTAGACCTTCAGCAGGTCTAGTAGTATGAGAAGAAAATACCATTGGACCTTCATCAGGTTTGAAGAGTAAAGACATTCAAGAACCTTCATCTGGTTCAGTCAACCGGGGACATCCCCCATTGACTCATGTCGAGTCAAGTTGTAGACATGGATTGACACATGTCGTATGACTTATTATCTTCCTGGACTCATCAAGTCCAGTCGACCGGGGACATCCCCCATTGACTCATGTCGAGTCAAGTTGTAGACATACACATGTCATATGACTTTATCTTCCTGGCTTCAACAAGTCCAGTTGACTGGGGACATCCCCCATAGACTCATGTCGAGTCAAGTTGTAGACATGGATTACACATGTCGTATGACTTATATTTTCCTGGTCTCAGCAAGTCCAATCGACCGGGGACATCCCTCATTGACTCATGTCGAGTCAAGTTATAGACATGAACTACTCATGTCGTATGATATTTATTCCTGGACTCATCAAGTCCAGACGACCAGGGACATCCCCCATTGACTCATGTCGAGTCAAGTTATAGACATGAACAACTCATGTCGTATGATATATATTCCTGGATTCATCAAGTCCAGTTGACTGGGGACATCCCCCATAGACTCATGTCGAGTCAAGTTGTAGACATGGATTACACATGTCGTATGATTGATATTTTCCTGGTCTCAGCAAGTCCAGTCGACCGGGGACATCCCTCATTGACTCATGTCGAGTCAAGTTATAGACATGAACTACTCATGTCGTATGATATATATTCCTGGACTCATCAAGTCCAGACGACCAGGGACATCCCCCATTGACTCATGTCGAGTCAAGTTATAGACATGAACAACTCATGTCGTATGATATATATTCCTGGATTCATCAAGTCCGGTCGACCAGGGACATCCCCCATTGACTCATGTCGAGTCAAGTTATAGACATGAACAACTCATGTCGTATGATATATATTCCTGGATTCATCAAGTCCGGTCGACCAGGGACATCCCTCATTGACTCATGTCGAGTCAAGTTATAGACATGAACAACTCATGTCGTATGATATATATTCCTGGATTCATCAAGTCCAGTCGACCGTGGACATCCCCCATTGACTCATGTCGAGTCAAGTTATAGACATGAACTACACATGTCGTATGACTTATATCTTCCTGGACTCATCAAGTCCAGTCGACCGGGGACATCCCCCATAGACTCATGTCGAGTCAAGTTATAGACATGGATTCACACTGTCGTATGAAATAACTCTGAACTATTATCTGGTTCAGTCGACCGGGGACACCACCTATAGACTAATATCTAGTCAAGTTATACGCATAGACTATACATGTCATATATATCTTCTGACCTCAGCAAGTCCAGTCGACCGGGGACATCCCCCACTGACTCATGTCAAGTCAAGTTGTAGACATGGAATACACATGTTGGTTGACTTATATCTTGACCTTCATCTGGTTCAATCGATTAGGTACTTCCCCAAAGGCTCCTGTAGAGTCAGGCTCAGAACCTTACATTCGTTTTGATTCCATTAATAGGCAGCATCAAACGCTCGAGTACGCCTACATACTACGGCCTCGTCGCAAGCGACACACGCATCAAGTACTCTCCAAGCCAATGACACCTTGACTTAGAGAGTAGGGGACAAACTGTACGGGCCAAATTTGGGCCCAAGGGTAAAATTGACTTTTCGCTTCAGGCCTTACACCAATGGCAGCCCAATCTCCGGATAGTACCCAGAATAAATTTGGGCCAAAGACCCGACTACATCCTCAGGCCCACGTACAAAGAGATCCATACCCAGCGAACCATTGACTGATCAGTTACTTCAATCCGAAACGTCCAGACTCATCTCACATAACTCGACGGTTTCCAACATCCAATGGACGAGTAATTAAAGGTGATAAATACACACAATTTCCCGAGGGTGTATATAAGAGGAGAAAGTCTACGAGAAAAGTGGGAAGACTCGGATAACTCAACCATATTCTCTCCATAGCTCTCAATATCTCAATCAACGCCCTCACGGCAGATCACGAGTATCAACGTAATCTCTAGCCTTGCTCTTCAATTACTTTCAGCTCATCTCCATCACTGACTTGAGCGTCGGAGTGCCCCCGGCACCCACCACACCGGTGGGTAGTCTACTCCCGCTCACTCTACCTTTGCTTTGCAGGATCGCTAGCGCCCCCAACTACAAATTCTCGATTGTGGACCTCGGGCGAAATCCAGCGTCCACAGTCACGGGTGCTTTACGGATTCGTTTTGCCAACGTTCTCCCAGGATTACTTGGATTCTTCTTGTTCAAGGTGCACTCCTTAACAAGTATGCGAACTTGGAATCAATGGTGAATCTCTCTCAAAACAAGGAAAACATAAATGCCTTTAAAGTTGGTGTATTTCTGTATATGTCTTTTTTTCCATATCTAATATTGGAATTAAAGCCTTCTTATATAAGGCATAGAGGGGTGCCAATAGGGCACCCCTTGGGGTGGGTTGCAACCCTCCAAGGATTGCAACCTCTCATACACCCCTAGGGAATTCCAATAACATACATATCCATATACATCTCATATTTAATGAATTTTGAGGAATTTACAACAATTTCTTTCATAACACAACTTAAAAAACCTTATCTAATAAAGTAATTTTATAATTTTTAATAAAAGCTCTCATTCATAACCAAACATTTATTTTTTTAATTAAAAACTCTACTTCTAAAAGCTCTATTAGTAAAAGTTCTACTTGGAGAAATCATATTTAGTGTCTTTAAAATTTTTATTTATACTTATAATTATTGTCAATAATTAATCAATTAGTGATTATTGACATTAATTATTGGTGTTATTAATTTTAGTATCACTATAATAATGTAACTAAAATATTAGAAAATTACGAGACAATATCAATACAACAATGCTTCGGTTGCACCAAAGAATTATTTGACTGTATTAATTTTTCTGGTTATGTCTGTGGTTAAATGGCGTGTGTATGTAGGGGTGTGCAAAACATGGTACCCTATCCTATTTAGGTGGAACCGGAACCTACCATAAAATTTCAGTTCCTAAATTTTAGAACCATAACCTGCCCTATTAAATAAAATACATTATTTATCGGTTCCGTTTCAATTTCAGGGTACCCTATTTCCATAGAGTCAGGAAGATTCAACTTTCAATTTCAGCACTTTCAAACTTCCTTCAGAATTATAATTATAAGATCGCCAGCAAACATATTAGAGAACAATGATTTTGGCATTAAAATATAAAATCATGTTGTTGTACATACTTGAAATATAGTAAAGCTAATTAAAGATGTTTGAAGGCAGCCAATAGATGCATTCTCTCGCCCACAAAATTTAATTCAGAGGATGTCTCTTCCCCAACAGATACAATTACTCTAAGCAACATCTAAAAGTAAATTCAATTCCCAGACATATAAATAATAAACTTGTAAAAATAAAAGCAAATTCAGTTTCAATACTAATAATCCACATTTGGTTAGAAAATCAGTTCTCAAATCGGTTCTGATACAGTTATCAAAGAGGGTAGGTTCAGGTTCCGGTTCCGGTTCTGCGGGTAGGTTCCATTTATTAAAACTTTAGAATCGGAACCTATCATAAAAAAAGAGCTTGTATTTTTTTAGAACCATAACCTACCCAACTAAACATGAACAATATCTAACGTTGTTTGTTTGTTTTTTTTTTTTTTTTTTTTTTTTTTTTTTTATTATTTATGAAAATCAATTTTTACTCACATTGAATCAATATTGGCTAAATGGCGTGTGTAACACACAATTGGTGATGATTTTGAGATGCCTAGTATTTTTTAAGGCAGAACCCATAATTAGTCCACTGAACTTTTATCCGACATCTCAATAGCCCACCAAACTTTTATTTTTACCATTTAGCCCACTGAACTCTTAAAAACGGTGTAACAAACCCATTTAGTGTAACGTCGTTCCGTTTACCGTCCACGTCAGATTTTTCCGTTAGGAGTTGATGACGTGGCAGCCAACAGTGCAAATGCCAAATATAACATAACACATAATTGACCCACTGAACTTCTATAATATATCCCATTAGCCCACTGAACTTCAATATTTTACCTATAAGCCTACATAACTCTCATAAATGATGTTAAAAACCTTTATAACTACATAAACCATCATCAACACAATCATGTCTTGAAAAAATTGTAAATGGTCTATTTAATTTCATTTGAACATTAATCAACACTACTAAAAAAAATAAATTTTCAATATTAAAAAAATAATAGTAAAACACAATCATATCTAATTTTTAATAAATAATTTTAGAATAAAGGTGACGTAACATATTAAATGGTCCACAATAACAACACAGAAAGACGAAAAAGAAACAAAATATTGAAACGAAAAATACAAAATAATAGACTTAGATTAACCAATAGTATCTAGAATAATGATATTTGTTTAATTTAAGGTGTGTAATAAACATGTTTAGATCAACAAACAATGATATTGTTGATAATTTAAGTACCATGAATTTGTGTTTAATATTGCGTCACCTTTATTCTAAAATTATTTATTAAAAATTAAATATGATTGTGTTTTACTATTATTTTTTTAATATTGAAAATTTATTTTTTAATAGTGTTGATTAATGTTCAAATGAAATTAAACAGATCATTTGTAATTTTTAAGACATGATTGTGTTGATGATGGTTTATGTAGTTATAAAGAGTTTTTAACATCATTTTTTAGAGTTATGTAGGCTTATAGGTAAAATATTGAAGTTCAGGGGGCTAATGAGATGTATTATAAAAATTCAGGGGGTCAAATATGTGTTCTGTTATATTTGACATTTGCATTGTTGGCTGCCACGTCATCAACTCCTAACGGAAAAATCTGACGTGGACGGTAAACGGAACGACGTTACATTAAATGGGTTTGTTACACCGTTTTTAAAAGTTCAGTGGGCTAAATGGTGAAAATAAAAGTTTGATGGGCTATTGAGATGTCGGATAAAAGTTCAGTGACCTAATTATGGGTTCTGTCTATTTTTAACTTCATATATGGGAAAAATAACAAAATCATCATGATATTTTTGATGAAATTAAACAAAACCCATATAATATTTTAAAATTACGTGAAACCTCCATACATTAAATTTTGTTATAATTATTTTGATTATTATAAAACATGAGATAAGGATTGGCGATTGAGACTTTTTTTCCCGAATCGGTCTCATCCCGATTGTGATCCAGGACGAAAAATATCCCGAATCTTGAACGATTTTTTGAATTGAGATAAAAAAACCATCTCAATTCCTGAATCGAATGAGGATTTTTTTGGCTAAAATTTGAGATTTTTAAGTATGGTAGAGATTTTACTTAGTTTTAAAACATTAATGAGATTTCGCTTAATTTCACCAAATTTCAAGAGTTTCACTCATTTTCCCTTTCATATGTATTATAATATTGAAATTTTTTTTTTGAAATGCATAGACAATATTATTCAAGGCGAAAACACCCCAACAAACACCCATCCATAATATATCACAAAAAGTAAATGCCGAAAAAAAAGAAACAACCAAAAAACACCTCAGCAAACTCCCCATGGAAACCATAAAGACCTTCACAGCATCCCCAAGGACCAAGCACAAACACAGCAGCAAAAAAAACCCCAAGATCCATCAAAATAGCCTCAAGATACACCATCACAGCAGCCAAGAAACATCAAATATTTGTCTTACTGGAAGGAATTAATCCATTAAAGTTCTCTCTAATAAAAGTCTTATCTGGTGACAAAAGATCTAATAAAATTAAAGTATGGACCAATAGAAATCAAGATTTTCTAATAATTTTGCTGAGTTTAACAAGGTTAATTGATCATACAAATAAAGATATCTAGAAGGTTTGTATTTTCAACATAGGCTTGAAACCAAATCTAAACATTTTTTTTTTGGTGACAGAATACAATAACTTATGTTAACATGTCATCGGAGATAAAAGTAGTCAATGTAAAAGATTGAAAGGCAATAAAATATATACTTGTAATATCAAAGTT